>AUXL01000014.1:0-33696 GCA_000482185.1 Angomonas desouzai | reverse complement strand
CGGTGATTTGTAGAATGCGTTCTTCATCCGGGAGACAGCGGACAAATATTTCCAGCGGTGGAGACTGATGGGCGACGCGGAGGGCGGAGATTTGGACAAGGTGATTCCAACACTCCCGACAGGGAAAGGGTACCGTCTTGGCGTTTAGAGTCGCCTTGCCACCTCCACCGACGGAGCAAGAGGGGGGGCACCCATTCCCTGACAGAGAGGAGGCCACCAGATAGATGCGATCCACTTTAGTGTAGCTGATCCCATGGGCTGCGAGAGAGCCAAGCGCGTTTTGCTCCGCACAACCTTTTAATATTCCTTTGAGAGTGCCATGGGAGCCGTTCACAACGGTGTGGAAGGCGTGATTGACGCCGAGGAAGGACCGTGCGGGGCCGTCGCCACACTCCCCGCTCAAGACCGTACACACGACGAGCACACGGTCGGCTAAACTGGCGCTAATTTCTACTTTGCCATCCCTTTTGGTGGGATCTTGCTTCACCCCTTGGATGGTATCTGCGAGCTGATCCATGTGGACCCGGTGGCGGACTGGGAGGGCTCGGTAGGTGGTGAGCGTTAGATTGGACGGGAGATTGGAGGACGAGGAGAGGGGCAGGGGAGACGCACACGGTGTGGCGGCGGGGGCATCCTTCTCTAATACCGACGGACGGGCTGGGGTCACGAAACGGTACCCTACATGTAGAGGAGGGCACCACCTAGAAATTCTAGACCTACCAAAGCACTTCATGTGCCTATCGAGAAAGGGAGAGTGGGGGGAGGAATGATGGGACACAGGGGTTTCATGAGAAATCATTGTTAGCAATAATAACAGAAAAGGACTTTTTTTTGTTTATTATTATTTTTAAGCGATGTGAATAAACGAATGGCAAGATCAACGCCTCGTTTTTTTAATCTTGACCACATATTGAAAGCTGCATTGGAAGGTTAATGGGTCGAATCGAGACCCCAAGAGACCACGCTGCATCAGGGGGATCAAGTCTGGTCGGTGGATGGAGTAAAGACCGTTAGTGACAATGCTATACCGATCCTGACAGTCATTCAGTCGGCGTTGGATTTCATTCAGACGCGATGTTTGAAGATCGTCGCACTTCACCCCCTCCCCAAAAGCTGGCACCACTTCCGCCTTTGTCAACGACTGCTCTTCCACTCTCTCCAGAAACCTAATCAGCACGCCCTCGTTCTGTAAAAAGGAGAAGGAGCAGGTGCAGTACACTAGTGTACCACCCTCCTTTAACTGATGGAACCCATTGAGCAAAAGTTCTAGTTGGAGGTCGGGGATGGATTTGGTTTCGTTATGGGTATTTTCATTGGCAATATTCATGTGCTGGACCCGGTACGTATTACTCAGTCCTGCTGTTGCCGTAGGAGAGGCGGATGCGTCTTGGTCATGGAGGTCCAGGTGGGCGATGGAGCCGTCGTGCGTACACTCGGCATCGACCAGCACCCGATCGAATTGGAAGCGCGTTGTCTCAAGGCATTTCTTAGCCATGTTATTTCTGGCCTCGAGAGGGGCGTACACTACTGAGCACGTCACCGGACCCGCGACTCGCTCCCCTTGCCGATTGCGCTTTACTTGAAGTTTGCGTTCCTCCTTTGCGGTGAGACCATTTGCCTTCACTTTTGCTCTACCAGTCGGGGACGTGTCGTCCATCCCACCCCGCCCTAACTCATAGCTAAAGTTACAACCGTCCGCGGCAAACAGCAGGACAGGAAGGGGGGAGGTGCGATTCCCTCCTTTCATCAGCAGAGAGCGCGCCACGTACAGTCGGTCTACAGAGAGGTCCACCCCCACCGCCGCACCGGAGGGGCCCACCCGCTCCGCGATGATACCCAGCTTCATGGCGGGGGCGCAGCAGAGGTCCAAGACAGCCTCTCCCTCCTGGGGGTCTAACGCGAGGACGGCTGCCATCGAGGCCACATCCATGGGGATGAGATCCCCTTTCCGGAACAAAGGTAGCGAGTGCATAGGGGTGTCCCTCGGAATTCCGTAGCAGTGCGGCATCCAGGGGACTGGTTGAATCGTTTCTGCGGGGAGGCCGAGATCTCTTACTAAGAGCTGTCGTTCTTCCTCCGCCTTCTCGCTGGGGGAGGAAATTTCAGTTTCGGTGCGCCGGAACCGAACATAACGAGGAAAGGTAGATAATTGCGATTTGATATCGCTAAAGACCTGTGGTGGGACAAACCCTTTGGTGCAGTGCTCCACGAGGGCGGCACTAAAGCTCCTCGGGTACTGCGGGTGAGACGGTGGTTCGCCCATTATCGTGCCTCCATGAACGAGGCTGCTAGTTTTTCACCCACTACAATTAAGAGGAGAGAGAAGGAGTAGGGGGAAATAAGAGACGAATAAGCGCTGCATTATATAATTTTGGTAGAAGGGGAAATATTTGATCAGTTTTTCAGTAATCCGTTTTTTTCCTTTTAACTTTTCTTTTTTAAATTCTGTAACGATTATACAAGGAGGAATGTCCATCTCTCCAGCTTCATTAGGACGGTATGAAGGGCACTGATTTCTTTTCGCTGCCCTCCTCTATCTCACTTTCCTCCTTTTCCTGTGCGGCTGCCATAGAGGGATCGGGGGGAGGGGCCTTCTCCATCAACTCTGTCGGATACTGTACGCGTTGCAAAGTGTGTTGAGAGTCTCCAGTGAAGTCATTCCACTCGTCGACCAGATTTAATTGAACGGAATTGGTGGAGAGAATGTGAACATCTGCGTCAGTGTTGAGTGCCTTAATCATGACCGCCACCGCCAACACACGTTCCACCGACGACAGTTTCTCTTTGCTTTGAAGAAAAGACGAACGCTTTCTTTTCTTTTCTTCCCTTTCCCTTTCTTTACCGTTCACCGGAAGGATACCGGCGTCTCGCACGGTGAGGGAGGCGGGGCCGCTCTCCTCTGTCACGGAGCTCACGTCGTGAAGCAAGCGCTGTCCAAACGACAGTGGGATTTTCTTTGCCTCATCTCTCATCTCCTCCAACGCCAGAGAGGAGAAAGGGGTGTCCTCGGCGACATATGTGTGCGAAAGGACTTGATGGGAGAGTGGGAGGACACGAATCATGCGCCACTCCTTGCTGCTCAGCATCTCCGCCAGCCGCAGTAGTACCATGCGCATGTAGCGTCCCTGTTTACTATCCCCACTCTCCCTCTCCCGTCGCACCAGCAGACGGATGGAGGAGAAGGGAATAAAGATGGCGTCGTAGTGGTGCACCAGAGAGCGAAAGCGGGGAGAGAGAATGACGTTGTGGTCCACCACCGCCACCCGACCCTGCACGATCCAGCGGAGAGAGGGGGTCCCGAGCTCGCCTAGATTTTTCGACGCCGGCCCCACCACATCCCCCAGATTGGATTCAAACATCTCCAGCAGCATTTTGGCGTCGTGGGGACGGGGGTGGGCGAGAAGGGTGTCGAGCAGCGCCATCATCAGCGGGAGCGTCGCCCGGACCGCATTCCCACTGTCCTTTCGGTCCTGCGAGAGCTCCTTTTCAATGAACTGGACCGCCTCGTGGTCGAGGGAGCGCTGGACGAGGTTCATCAGGAGCGCCCGGTACATGGTGTCGGTGACGGGCATGCCGAGGGAGTGGGCTTCCGCGATGCAGCGAATGGTGTGGGCGATGTTGTGGGGTTGAAGGAGGAGAAGCGTGCTGAGGGTTTCCTTGCTGGGGAAGACACTTTGCTTCTGCATCTGGTGATAGAGCGCCACCCCTTTCTCCCACCGACTCCCCCCGAGTGTCGTGAGCACGGCGTTGTAGTGACCGGCGGTGACGTCTGTTTTCCCGCGCAGTCCGTCCAATATCGCAAGGCCATACTGCCACCGACCCGGCAGAGAGCGGGAGTGCTCTAGCAGGCGGAGCAGCTCCAAGTATACCACCGCGTTGGGCCGACCGCCTTCCTTCACCGCCCTCGAAAAGAACTGCAGTCCGACATACCACGGGGCATTTTTTCGACAAGAATTCAACACGGAGTGAAACCCATAGGCATCGAGCTCCACCTTGTCTTCAAACATGGTCTCACAGTGCTGAAGGGCGCTGGTCCACTTACCGTCGTTGCGGTAGGTCTGCAAGAGGGCGCCGTGCAGCTTGGGATTGATCTTTTGGTGCCGTACGGCCTCCTCCCAGAACTGCAGCGCCTTCGCCCCGTTGCGCTCATCATTGGCGTGCGCCATCAGCAACGAGTAGTGGTACGAGTTGAGCATCTTGAGCTGAAACTCTTTTACGGCGTTGTAGATGATTTCATTCCGGTCCAGGCGGCGGAGGGACCGGTTACTACGAAAGACGGCGAGCAGGTCATCATGGGAAAGCTCTCTGACGGAGAGGGCGTGCTTCACGGATTCGGCGAGATCCTCATTCGATTCTCTCTCTAGCAGTAACGGCGCGGACAGGCGAGTGGGGCTGCGCTGATGGGCGACATTCTTTTTTCTACCGTAGAGTAATTTGCCGATATCAGGCTGCCGCTTGTGCCACGTCACTAGACTATTTCGCATTCTGCTAAGTATCGGGGAAAAGATGAGGGGAGAAAAGGGAAATAAGTATAAATAACAAAGAGAATGAAAGGGCCTATAAAACGCACAATACACGCCAACATTTTTAGTTTGTTTATTTTTGTTAATAGGCGCGACAGAGCAAAAAAAAAAAAAAAAAAGAATTGAACGGTAAAACAAATTGTATTTGTTTTTGGAAGTTTTACAACAAGGAATATAGTTTTATTATATATAATGTTAATTGTTTCGAATTTCATATTTTTCTTTTTCCTCAATAAAGCATAACGACGCCTCACCCTATCAGACGGACGAGTTTTTCCGACAAGTGATGAATGACATCGAAACCGATAATTGTATTTTGATAAACAGTAAAGTCCACCACGTAGCCCTTCTCGTGACGATCGTGAATGCGAAGGACATGTACTTTAAAGCGGATAGGGAAGGTCGGTCGGACGGGTGGCTCTTTGGAGTCCTCTGCCTCGTCAGAGGAGAGAGGGGTGACGGACACCGGGTCGTTCTTGAAGCGCTCTAGCACCTCCCAGGAGTCCGGCGTCGTCCGCACCACCAGGCTGAACGGGGCGACGACTTTCCACTCCATATTGAACTCTTTGAGCACACTATAAATAGTGCTCATGACCTTTTCGCCGTGGAGGTCAGTCATCACCCCCACTCTCCACCCCACATTGTGCTTCACCATGAACTTTTCCTCGTCCTCGGTGTAGACATTGTGTTTCCTCGCCACGGAGCCCACGCGGGGCTCGTTCAGGCTGGCCCCCAGCTGCACGCCAGAGGACGGCCCTTTCTTATGACTGCCCCCCAGACTTTCGGAGAAGGCCTTGGAGGTAATGCGGAAGGACCCGCTGGCGGGAGGGGTGTCCATCAGGGCGGGGAGCGAGCCCCTTCCGTCGTGCGCGGAGGCGGGGATGAAACTACCGCTGTTATAGAGGGCCTTATTACTAGAGGCGTCGTCCTTGTCTAGCAGGTTTTCCATCGCGGGACTTTGGGTGAGCATGAGACCCATATTGAGCTCCCGCTCCATCGCCTTAGGGACGAAGGAGTGGGTGTCGTTGTAGTTGGAGGAGGCAGCCATGCCGAGCACCCCCAATTCCCGCACCTCGATCGAAATATCCTTTCGCCGCTGCACATCTAATAGGATGTTGTAGGCGACGTAGGCGGGACCCCCTCCCGCCTCTAATTGCTGTCGGACCTCTTTTTCATGAATCCCAAGCCGCTTTGCCGTGTCGCTGACGAGGACGGGGTTGATGCGGTCTTCCTGCGAGGTGAAGAGCGATTCGCTATAGGTGAGTCGCATCGGTAAATTAATATTAAACCAAGAGTTATCTCTTATTTGGGGAATCGTAAGACGGACCAATGGATCGACGACTAGAATCTGCTGAATGAGTGCAGTCGTACCCTCCGGCATAACGTTGGGAATGGTATATTTTCCCTTTTTAATTTTGGTAAACAGAAGAGGAATGCTGTCCTCATCGAAAGGGAGACAGCCACACAGCAGCGCGTAGAGAATGACACCGCAGGACCACACGTCCACCTCAGGCCCAAAGTACAGTTTGCCAGAGATTACCTCCGGGGCGGCGTAGTTGGGGGAGCCGCAGGAGGTCGTCAGGAACTCGCCATCTTTTGTGATGTTAGACAGACCAAAGTCGATCAGTTTTACCTGAAGACCGGGCCCGAGAAGAATGTTCTCTGGTTTCAAGTCTCGATGAATCACACGAAAATGATGACAGTACTCGATGGCACACACAATTTGCTGAAATATATATCGTGCTTCCTTTTCCGGCACTCGGCCCCGCTGCACAATATAGTCGTACAGCTCCCCTCCCTCGATGTACTCCATAATAAGATACATGTCGGTCGGAGTGGAGATGACCTCATACAAGCGGCAAATATTAGGGTGGGAGAACAACTGAAGAATTTCAATTTCACGGTTAATCTTTTTATCCATATTCGCACTCTTTAACTTTTGACGGTTCAGAATTTTAATGGCGACCGGCTCGTCTGTGTGAATGTGACGCCCTTTTTTGACTTTGCCAAAACTACCCCTCCCGACGGTTTCGCCTATAATGTAAGACCCGATCATCTGCTCCGGGCTGGCCGAAGAGTTTCGGTGCTTTTTACTTTCCGACATGATCCTAATACTAAGTGGGGAACTTTTCCTTTTCCTTTATTCTACTAGTAATAGAGTGAATAAGTGAGGGGTGATGATATGACGAAGAGAGTGTCTCCGGGAGATCAAATGCGAAATGCAATATATATATAATAATTCAATTCAACACTTTGTATTTTTGTTTGAAAACGATGACAAAACTACAAAAAAAAAAAAAAGAAGAAGAAGAGAAAATGACAATGAAAGTAAAAATTTTATGGCTCTATAATCGTTTTGTCCCATCGTCTCCTCTATGAGGGACCTAATTGGCGTTTTAGAAGTTAGGAGGAGCGATTGAATTACTTCTTTCCCTTCTTGGTGGTCTTCTTGGCCTTCTTGGCGACCTTCTTCCCCTTGGTGGCCTTGGCGACCTTCTTGGCGCCTCCCGCCTTCTTCTTGGAGACAGCCTTCTTGGCCTTGGCGGCCGCCTTGACCTTGGACTTGGCCCACGTCACCTTCCCCTCCTTGACGGCCTCCTTCCACAGCTTCGTGAAGGCGGCGGAGCGCTTCGAGACGGGCAGGTGCTTAACCTGATCGTAGTTAGCGGCCTTGAACTTGAGAAAGGCCGCGGTCCTAGGGTAGGCAGGGATTCTCTTGGCCTTCTTTTCGTAGACGGCGCGCTGGGCGGGCGTGAGGCGGCGCCAGTGACGGGAGCCGATGGAGAAGCGGTTGTAGATGGTGGTGTTCTTGAGCTTACCCTTTTGAGCGAGATCTCGCATAAAGAGGTTGAAGGCCGGGACGGCGCGGGCGACGGAGGTGACGCGGAACATGAGGAGGGAGAATGTAGGAAGCGGTGGTTGTGTTACTGTAATAGGGGAGCGTATAATAAAGGAAAAGAGCGGAGAGAAGTGAATGGTGTTCGTGAGAGTACAACCACACGGGGCTTCCGTGGGATTCCCCGCTAGAATAACGAAACGGACCAGCCGTAAAACAGAACTGAAAAAAAAAATAAAAAGCGATGAGAATAAGAAGGGAAGTGAGTCTATGAATTGAATGTTTTTATTTCTTGGAAGTCTTCTTCGTGTTTTTCTTCGCCACCTTTAGCGTCTTCGTGCGAGAGGCGCTCTTCTTGGCCTTTTTGGTCAATTTTTTCTTTCCCTTTCCCCCGCGCAGACCAGCCTTGTGCGCCCTCCACAGGTCATTGACCTTGCGGTGGCGGTCCGCAGCCGAAAGGCGTTTGTAACGATCCCAATGGGCCCGTTTGAACTTCAAGTACCGAGTATAAGCGGGACTGTGCTTAGGCTTTTTGACGAGAGAGGAGGAGCTTTTCGGAGCGGAGATGCGCTTCACGGTGACCTTTGCTTTCGCGGCCTTTTTGGCCTTGGGGACTGTGGTGATCTTTGCTTTCCTGGTGGGTGGCATCAGCTGCTTCGTCAGGTCATTCACCACATGTGTGCGTTTCGCGCCGGGTAGACTGTACAGTTTTTTGGAGAGCTCCTTGAGAAGGTTGTCCACCGGGGAGGCACGGCGGAACAGTGGGAGGGCCCGAAACATTTTCTATATATAAAATGAGGTAAGAAATAATAGTTGGATACCGCTATACAAACCGGGGGGAGGGGAGAGTGAAGCAAAGTAGTGATTTTTCAATTTAAAGATGTTATTGTTTCCTTTATCGCGTGTAATTTTTTTTGTCTTTTGCCTTTTGCCTTGGGAGGCCGAAGCGTATTGCTTTGTGTAGTAAACGGCACATGTCTATATGGTGAAAGTAATGGATGACTATTATCCATTTCCTTTTTATTTTTTCGTTGGTGGAGTATATAAATATATATTGGTTCATTTTATATTACTTCTTTCCCTTAATTTTCTTGAGGATGGATTTCTTGACCGTCTTCTTTGCGGTCTTCTTTTTTGGGGCGGACTTCTTCGTGGCGACTTTCTTCGCAGTCGCCTTCTTTTTGATTTGCTTCTTCGCCTTGGGCAGTTGGACGGTGCCTTTGGTTTTGAGCTCCTTCCACAGCTGAGCTACCTTGCGCTGGCGCTGCGGCATGGAGAGGTGGGCGAAGCGGTGGGCGTGCTCCTTCTGAAACCTATTAAAGGCATCGAGGGCGGGGTACGACATTCGGCTCGCTCTCTTCTCCAGCGCGGCGCGCTCCGCGGAGCCGAGGTTGTGGTACCGCTTGGACGCCGCCTTGACGCTGGTGACCTTTTCCTTTTGGGCCAGGTCCTTGAGAAAGACGGAGAAGGCGCTGACGCGAAGGGTGACCTTGGAGAGACGAAGCATACTGAATTGGTGCTTTATATGTAGGGAGAGAGGGAAGAAAAGGGGTGGGGGAGCAGTATTAGTAGATTCACTTTGAAGCTGTTTTCATTTTCCTTTGTGCGTGTGTCGTTAAGCCGGAAAAAGAAGATACCATATAGATGAGGATGTGCAATTTTAAACACTACTGTAAACTATACAACTTTTTTTATTTTATTGATACTGTACACTTTTTTATTCATTTAACTCTTTCTATTCATTATCATCCTCATCACTTTCCCTTTTTGTCAAGCACACACGGTGGATCGATGGGGTCGGCGACGAGGTGGGGCACTACGGCGTCAATGGTATCGGACGGAAAGTGCACTTTCCCCTTGAAGACTCCACCAATCATATTCACCAGTTTGGAAACCGAGGTCGACAAGCGAAGTACCATCAAGTAATCGGAGAGCATGTAGGAAAGAGGGAGCGGCACCCGTTGCAAGGAGAACTCCACCGTCCTCGAGGTCGACTCCTTCCCCGTGGACCCCTGCTTCACCGTGCGGGACATGGTGACCATCGGCGCAGAGAGTTGCACCGCCCCCACCAGCCGCCGACGGAAGAGGATCCAATAGAGAATAGGAAAGAAGGGGAGATAGACGATGCTGTACACCACCAACAAAAGCGATTGAATCACCAGAAAGATGGAGAGACGGATGAGGGCAAAGTACAGGTAGTAGACCGCTAGTGTGGGGAATAGAAAGGTGACAACGGTTAACAGAAAAGACCCCATTAGCATTTTATCCACCTGGAATTCATGACCATCGACTCGGTTCCTTAGAGGGTTAAACTTGTTTCCCCTGAACTGTCTGGAAAGCGTCCCCATCAGCAGGAGCGCGAATCGGTAGATGCGGGTGTACACGTGGCACAGGAAGCGGAGATGGAGGGAGACCACATTGGTGATGTCGCAAAGCACGGCGCAGACGAAACTGGCACCGAGGATGGAGCAGGCGGCAAACAGATACATGCTGGGAAGGAGCCAGACATAGTGATAAGGGGTTACGTTAGGGGTTCGACCGCTGAGGGAGATATTCCACTCCTCCGAGGGCGCCGCGCCGCGTAGTCGATCAAACAGACCGAAATAGCCCAACATGAGGGCATCCCAACTGTGCAGCACCACACGCGCAAAGAGAGAGAAGGTGTCGTTGAGGTCTTGGTTGAGCTTCATACCACCGGGGTACCCCGCAAACCACTCCATGTAGCCCACATGCACCTCATACAGCATTCTACGGGGCAGCTGTAACTCTAGCAAATAGGTCTGAATAATAATGAGAAAGAAGGAGATGACAAACCCGAGAACGGCGTCGACGAGGAAGCGGACGAGATAGTTGTAGAGGCACACCATTTTGGTTCTGCGACTCACCTGGTGTGGAATGCCGGGATGCAGCCCGCAGGTGGTCGTGCGTCCGGAGAGGAGGGAGAGAAAGTTGACGCACTCACGGGCCTTTAGATCTAACGTCTGGGCAGAGTAGAGAAAACGACTGCAAAATGTGGTTACTCGCGAAAACATGAGCACCACACGCACCACCAAGTCGGCCAGGTACTGGAGGGACGGGGGGAGGGAGAAGACGGGGGTGGTCCACTCCTCGTTATCCCACCGCAGGGAGTGCGGCGTCGCGCCGTCGATACACCGCTTTACATTTTTACCCGCATAACACTCCCGCAGCAGCGCACTCAACTCGGAACTGGTGTCCATGGTGGTGGGGAAATCGAGCCGGGGTGGTAGAGGCTTGAGCGCATCGCCACTAATTTTTGAAAAACGCTCGAGGTCTTTTTCACCAAAGAAACTCCCAATATCTGCTAATTTATTCAGCGGCTCGTCCTCCATGTCCTCTCCCGCGCTGTCATTGTCAAAAATACTGCTAGAGGGGTCTGGCGAAATGCTCTGCACCGCCGCGAAGCCGACGCCTTTGTCCATCGAGGGCTTTTTGGGGTTCGCCTTCCGCGGAGCACTTTCCTCCAGCATCACATCGGGCAGCATGACGCCCTCCAAGGAGGAGACGACGTAGTCCGTGCAGATGGGCATCTTACCCGCTAGCAACTGTTCTACACACTGCGCGGAGCCGTAGAGGGCGGTGGCGGAGAATACATCGGGCTTAAGAGAAAGGCGGTTGAAAGGATCGCAGCGGATCACGTGTAGCTGACAGCACTGCACCCGATACTTGCAGCACCATATATCATCTAGCAGAGGCCCTTCCGTCAGGCTCAGCCAAAGGTCACTGGTGTGCCGCATCTGTCGTTCATTGGGGTCTACAGCAGTGGCGGCTCCGCAGCGCACCACCCCTAGTAGTTTCAAACTCTTATAAACACCGCTAATGGGGATTAATTTTTCCTTCAAAGCGTCCAGCCTATCTTTTGCCTGCTGTAGTGGTATGTCCACCAGGAACCACGCCACTACCACGGTGAGCCCTCTGGGATTCCAGCCCAGCAGCCACGCGTTCTGCTTCACGTTGAGTTGCTCAAAGTCCCCCTTCTTTAGCGGCCACACCAAGGTGCACATATCCGAGGGTATCGACATGGCACGGGGTTTCAGTATTTATAGGATTATGCTATACTAAAATTAATGTTTTCCTTTTATAAAGTTCTGTAACAGAATGGGGAGGGGAAGGGGTAATAACAATAGTAATAATAATACTTTCAGTGTAAAACAATTTACAACCAATATCAATCACAAATCGTTAAATATATCAGTACACCCTTTAAGAGAAAGGGTTCAGCCCAAAGGCTCCGTCGTCACTCTGCTCCTCCTCCTCCACCTCTTCCTCCTCTTCTGGTACGCCAGCCTCCGTCTCTGCAGGAGCGTTTTCCGTTTCCGGTGCACTAGAGGCATGGGACTCTTCCACCACCGGTGGCGGGGCGAGGACGGGCATAGAGGCCTCCTCTTCTTTTATTTCCTGCTTGACCGCTTCACGGGAGTCATACGCGGAGAGGGGAGGAAATACTTCCTCTTCTTTTACTTCAGCCTTTACGGGATCTATGTTGTTTGAATTCTCCTTCTCTTCCTCGACTCCCTCCTCATTGGGCGGTTCTGCTTTGACGGTAGCCAAAGGGGCGTTCTCCGCCTCCTCCACCGGTGCCGTGAGAATAGGGGTCTCCGCCGTTTCCCCCAATACCGGTTCTGCCTTTACCCGCCCGGGGGTGGCCCCGTCGAATACTGGTGGGGCGTCTTCTTCATTCTCGATCTGTCCTTCTTCTTGCTTGACTTCCGGTTCCGGTTCCGCTACTCCTTCCCCCCTCCTCTCCCTTCACCGCACCCTCAGATTCTTGTTTTTCCTCGGCAGGTGCCTCTGTCTCGGCGAAGGGAGAAGAGAAGGCATTCATCATGGCTTTCTGCTCCTCTGCGGCGGCAGCGGCCCGTCGTTGTTCTTCTTCTAATTTTCTTTGCCGGTGCTCCTCTAATTTTGCTCTCCACTCTTCTAGCTCCGCCTGCTTCGTCTGTTTCTGTCGGTTCAAGTCTTGAAGTTGCTGTCGCAGTATTTCTGTTTTTTCACTTTCCCCCTTTAGCGATGCCAGCTCCTCCGCCGCCGCCTTCGCCCGTTCCTCCACCTCTCCTCCATGGAGTAACTGGGTGTAGATTTCTAGCTTTTCCTTTTCGGCGTAATACTCATTCCACAGCGGGGTTCCCCTTTCCTCCAGTCGCTGCGTTTCCCTTTCCAAATCTTGTCGAAACGGGAAGAGGACAAGGGTGTTGGTTTTGGGCATCGAGGGGAGGAGCACGGATTGGGTCAGGCAGTCCTTGCCCTCCTCCACCACGCCCCCATCGACTTCCTCCAACAGCTCCTCTAGACTCGTGAGGGAAAAGGGCAGCTGTCGCCCGTAAAGGCGGAGAAATTCCTTTCGGTCTCTTAGGGAAAGCAGCCGAAGCAGCAAAGCCATTTTTAGCTTTTTTTCGCGCAGTGGGGAAGCCACCCTTTCTTCTACGACGTCCATATAGCGTTGTGCGTTTTTTTTGAGTTCCCCCATACGACTGGAGAAGGTGTCCAGAGCGGTCTGTTGGGCTTGAAGGAGGACATTCAGTCGAGAAGAGGGGTCTCCCTCCTCGGCGTCCTCTAGTATCCCACCGGTGCGGAGTACCGATTTGAATTCCTCCATCTTTTCTGGTGTGTCATCGTACAGGTAGTCGACGACGAGCGCGGTCTGCTTAATCTCCTCCCACATGCGGCCGTTCTGCATGAGAAGGGAGTGGATGATGTTTTGTTGAGAGGCAATATTTTTCTTTAGCATGAGAGGATCTAACGCGGTATCCTCTCCTTCACCACTATTGCTGTTGTTGGTGGCGCCCTCTGGGGGACTGCTCATAGAATGAAGCGCCGCTTGCAGATATGCTCTATTTTCCTTCAAAAGGTCTAGCGTTGCGGCGAGAGAAAGATCTTCGCTAGCGGCATCCGGGGAGGCGGTGACGCTGATGACACTATTCACCTTTGCGTCTCTATTACTCGACAAGGCTTGCTTTCGTAAAAAGAGGACCTCTTCTTTCATTTTTTCTAGTATTTTTCTTTTGTTTTCTAAAGTTGAACTCACAGTGGCAATTTCCTCTGCAGATAGATGGCGGAGGACACTCTCCGAATCACCTTCACCGCTCTGGCAGAGAGAGACGGCGGCCAAGGCGGCCTGCAGCTCCGACACCTCTAGCTGCAGTCTGTGATTCTCTCGCAGCACAGTGACGTCTTCTTCGGCAGGGGCGGCGTGGGCGCTGGCCATGTTCATCCTCAGCTGCATCGCCCCTGCAGCCCACTTGGGGGCCTCCGAGGACACCAACTTTAGTTTTGCCTCTGTTTCTTCCCTCGCCTTCTGTAGTGCGGATTGACGCTTCACAAGTAGCTCATTCGCCGTGGCCCACTGGGAGACAGTCTTGGCAATGTCCTCCAGAACACCACGCAGCTCACTATTCGCTTTAGGGGCCATTCTCTGCAGTAAATCGCCAATTTTCTGCTGTGCCTTTGCCTCTTCCAGGATGGGTAGCAGAGAGGGATCTACGGTGGCACCCTCCTCCACCACAGGGGGGTCCAGCACATGGGAAGGGAGGTGAAGAGTCTCGAGTGCCATCTCCAGCTTTGCCTCGGTGACCTCTCGGGGCCTCTTATGCGCTGCAGTGAACTGCTGAAGAGAGACCGCTGCCACCGCACTCCTTTCGCGGCGCAGGCGATTGTGATCGGACTGTGCCACCAAACTGGCGGCCAGAGAGGGGATCTCAGACTTTCCTACCCCATTTCCTTTCTGCTTCGCTTGACTATTTTTTTTAAGGGTCAGAAATTGCTGAAGAGACTCTGTTTCGCGGTTCATCATTCGCATTCTCCACTCGTGTTTCTCTTTTCCCCGTCGGAGGACGGTCTCAGACTCGGCCAGCTTCAATAGAGTCGCCATGTAATCGTTTTCCTCTTCATCTATTTCTTCTTCTTCATCGTGCTCGGGGGCGGGGATGGGGGTTGGATCCCGTGACACCACTCCCCCGTCGGTGGGAGGGGGGATCTCAGACATCTATGTTCTATTCAGAAAAGAAAAAAGGGAAAGATACACTTTGAGATTCAGAGACTTTTTCAATTATTATTATTTTTTTTTTAGCTCCATTATGATGAACAAAGAAATTACAACTCTTTTCTCTTTCTCGTCATTTCCTTTGTGGTAAAAGTAAATAATGCTTCATGATTACATCGAACATTCATTTTGATTCAATTATCCTCGAGGTCTACCACAGCAGTAGAAGCTGTTAAGTTAATGGAGCGTGATACATATAGAAGATCCATTTCTTTTGATAATTGTTTTTTTTTTTTTCTTTCCGTGTGTATGTTTGTGTGTGTACTTAATGGTGGAATATAACGATGCTTTACTTTCTTTATTTTTCCCTCTTCTCTCGTCTTTGGTATATATATAAAATTACAATTTAATTATCTTTTTTTTTTTTTCGTGATTATATAATTATCGTTCAGCTTTAAAAGAAACTCGGGAGGGTTGCAGTATTATAGGGACGGAAGACGTGATGAGGGGTGGCCCTACCGGTTTCTTTAAAGTTAAGTGGGGGAAAACAAAATCGTTCTAGAAAGTTCATAATTGCAATATAGTAATAAAAAAAAGATGGCATATATATATATAAATAGTTAAAAATCAAAAGGAAAACTGAAAATTAATAAAAGAAAATTATAGTAAACATTCAAATAAAAACAGTTCTTTTTTGTTGTTTGTTTGTTTGTTTTTATTCGTCCGCAGGTTGATCGAGAGACGGTCTTCGGGTTAATTTTAATTGTATAAATAGTATATTATCCTCCAAAGCCCTCTTCGCCAGTTGATCCGCGTGCTTCAGGTGCTCGCCTAGGATGGGTCTACGCGAAGCCGCGGAGGAGGCCTCCACCACCACGTTAGTCCCCGGTTCAAGAGGGTCGTTCTCGCTCCCGCTGTGCTCCAGCGTCGACGGCGTCGTCGGGGCCTCGTTCACTAGTGCGGGGGCGGCGGTGAGGGGAAACAAGACGTTGCCTCCCCTTCCCCCCTGGTATTTTCCACTTACTAGAATACCCCGCACCACGGGCTGCCTCACGGTGGGACTGGTGTGGCAGTTGAGGCACTTCTCCGTCCGTGCCTCCCTCCCGTCGCTGGGGATGATATCGAGGGGATCTACGCGACCGACGGCGACGGGAGGGGAGTGATCAACCTCTTCTAGCGCGGCGTACCGAATGACTTTCTTCCGCTCTCTTGCGGGGTAATCCCTCCACGGTGACTGCAGTCGTTTCCGCTTCGATTTAAACTCTGTCATCAGAAAAGCGAGATGCTCTTGAAGGAGGGCGGAGGGGTGGGAGGTGCCGTCCCCTTTTGCCGCTCCATCGGTCCCGTTCTGAAGGAATCGAGAGTCAAACCGACTGTTCAAGAGGGCCTTGGCGGGCGCCTCTGGTTCCTCCACCGGCACCCGGAACCGAAGGCATCGCTCGTCGAGTATGATTTCATTCCCGGTGGCGAGACCGTGGTGGTTCTCAGGGTTAGAGGGGTGATCGAGGGTGTGCCCGGGGGTCGTCTGCTGCGCCGAATCGGAGGAATCAGCGGGGTAGAAGAACCGAAAGCTATTGGGCCTAATGAACACCGTTCCCTCCTCCTCCACCTCGGACTGGATAGAGAGCAGACTCGAGACCTCGTGGGGGTCGTGGGGGGAGTGGGAGAGGGTGGTCCCGGGTAGGAGGGGGATGGCGAGCTGGTGAAGGGGGGGAGAGGAGACGTGGAGGAAGAGCGTGGGGCTTGTGAGGGGCTGCATCAGTCTGGTTTCGCTAGTGGCGGGAGCGGTCGCGGAGGGGGCGGACGAGCTCTCGACGGAGGACAGGGTGGGAGGGTAACTGGCGGGGTAGGAGTGATAATTATTCTGCTTTGGTATGTTTGCGATCGTATTTCCCATATATCACGCAGTTGCACTAAAAAGGGTGAAAGACAAAGAAAAAGAAGAAGATGAGAATAATAGGAAAGTGAGATAATTGCCTTGGACGGTAATGTAGATATTTAAGTGAAGACAAAAAACAACAATTGCCATTTCATTTCTTTCTTTTAGTACAGTGAAAAAAAAAAAAAAAAAGGTAGGTTACTTGATTACGTATGAATTAGATTAATCGAAATGGTTTTGTTTTTTTCTTTGGTTACAGACCTTGCGCGCGTTGCTTATAATCCTCCTCCATCACTTTTTCCAGCTCTTTGCAATTCTGCATGTACTGCTCCGTGATGTAGGCGGCCTGCTGATACTGCTCCTGGGGCTGAAGGGTCGCCGAGATGGTCTGCTGGATAGCAGGACTGTATCCATTAAGGGAGGAAAGGAACTGTCCAAAGAAGTTTACTTCGTTTATTTCATCGATAGGACTTTCATAATCATCCCCTTCGTCCGGTTCGGCACCGAAAAGGTGCCCCGACGCTCCATCCATCTCATATTCATCGACATCGGAAAACTCCTCCATGGCCTCATCGTCCGCTCCGACGTCGTCGATACCCAAAATGCCCTCCTCCGCATCCTCGATTTCTGGCTCCTCACCCTCGCGGATGGCGGCCATGTTGATCTTTGCGATCTCGCTCCGGCTCTCGTAGATTTTAGTGTTGGTAAAAAGACAGTACTGAACAAAGGACAGACTGGGCTGAAGGTAATTGGCGACAAAAGACTCGTGGGCGAAGTGCTGCGGGTTACGGCAGATCACATCTAATAGAGAAGACAGTCCTAAAGAAATGACCTTGCGGGTCAGAAGAGATAAGGTCTCCACCACCTCAGCAGCCTCATCGGCGGCCGACTTTTTCTTTTTGCTCTTCTTGGCGGGCTGGTTTAGCGAGCACCCACGGAAGAAGGTAAAGAATCCGTCAAAGAACTGGGGATAGGCCCCTGCCTCGGACAGAATGTTGAAGGAAGCCTCCGCGTTGTAGTAGAAACAGTCCATAATAGCGGCAATGATCCAAATGCGCACCGACACCTCCGACTCCTGTATATCAGGATGAATGAGAGCTTGCAGGAGGAGGGAGAGAAACCGGGGGAGCTCCGAGTCAAACACGTTGGGCTGGGCACAGCTCTTGCATTGGTGGAGCAGCACCTCCACCAGCATGGCCGCGGCGGCCTGACATTCGGCGCTGCACACGACACCCCCAATCAGCATTTTCTGGCACATGGCAAAGGTGGTGTCCATGAGCGGTTTATTAGAGACGTACTCCACCGGTGCCCCAGAGATGTAGTTGTCCAGCACCTCCTCTACCAAGTTGAAAAAGTCTACGCCGATACCGTTTTCTACGGTTTGAAACAGGAGCGGCAGAAGCGCCCACAGCTCCGGGGGGATGGGTTTCGAAAAGGTCACCGCGTGCAAATAGATGCAAAGCGTCTTTTCCATAAAATCAAAACAGTCGGGCTGTTCCAGCACTTTTTGAATCAAACGGATGAGGTCGGGACGCATCGTCAGAAAAGCTTCCTCATTCTCGCTGCAGGAGGTGACCACGGTGTAGATGGCTTGCAGGAGGGCGTCGGCGCTGAAAAAGGCCTGTTCGTAGACGGCCAGATCGGGCTCCTCGGTCGCCTCCAGATTCTCCATGTCAAAGGCGGTGGCCAAGAAGTGCTGCACCAAGGTGTGCCCGAGCTTGCCCATGACAGACCCCAGCTCAGGGGCAAAGTGGGTGGCGAGGTGTAGGATAACGGTGGGGACGAACTTGGTTTGGACGCGGTTCAAAAACAGCATGCACTCCTCAATCAAGGGAACGAGGAAACCTCTCAAATACTTCCGCGCCGCTTTCTTCTCCAACAGTGTGCACACCGCATCAATGGCGGAGAGACGAACGCGGGCGTCCTTGTCCTGCACGAGACCGCATATCATACCCACAAAAGACTGGAAGTCCTCCTCTGACATGGGCACCTTGGAGTACCGCTGGCACACCACGAGCGCCTTGCAGCGAAGGGCGGGGTAGGGAGAGGAGGGCTGGAGACGGGGGGCGACAAACACTTTGAGGACGTTCGCCATCTCATTATTCCAAATCTCAGGGGCCTGTTTGATGTACTTTCGCAGGATGGACAGTAAATGAAGGAACCCAAACAGGTAGGGGAAGTTGGCGTCGTTCTCCTCCCGAGTCAACCCCACCGTGAGGACTTGAATAATTTCCTGAAGAAGGGAGGCGGAGTCGTGGTAGAGCTTCTTGCCGCCGATCATGGCGAGGATGGCGTTGGAGGCCGCTTGACGGACCGAGTACTCCCCGTTCCCGAAGCTCTCCTCTAGCATGTACTGCACGAACTCAGAGAGACCGTCTTCATCGGCAAATATCTCGTCGTCGTCCTCGGTGTAAATAAGAAAAGGAAAGAGTGTTCTTTCGATGAAAGACAACGCATTAGGCCTCAGGTGCTGACGGTAGAGCTTCTCATCCAACGTGGAGAGTTTAATGTAACGGATGGCGTTGAGGTAACTTTCCCGAAAGAGAGGTTTCACGGCGGGGGTCATCTCTATCGCCAGCCAACGGGTCCAGAGGAGAAGGAAACGCTCGCCGTAGGTGGCGGTGAAGTGCGCGGCGACGGGGGAGGGGTGCTTCTTCCTCGTGCCGTCGTTGAGGGCCGAGAAGGAAATTCCCGCGATCCGCTTCACCGCCTTTACATACACCTCCAACACCGTCTCGCCGGCCTGAGAGACACGGGCAAAGTGCTCTTCTGGATACTGCAGCATGAGGTCGAACCACGGGTCCAGCGAGGAGGGCGCAAAGTCTTTTGTTTTGGTCTGCTCCAGCGCCACCTCCACCACACACTCCATCAGCTTAAACACATACCGGTCGATCCGGGGGTCTTGGTGCTGCAGGTAGAGAGGGAGCACCGGGACTAGACTTTGGCAGACGGCGGTTTTTTCCTTTGACTTTTCCAGCATTGGGGTTCTGAACCGCTGTATATAGGTGAAGAGGAGCTCCAGAAGCGCGAGACACTCCTCCCCGTTGGGGTTGGCCGAGTTCTGCATCACAAGCGGCATCACCTCGGGGAGGTAATTCCACTCAAACCCGCTGATGAGAGTGCTAATGCACACGTGAATGATGCGTCGGTGCGACTCCGGGGTCTGCAGGGCGCCTTTGAAGAGAATGTCTTTCATTTCATCCAAAAACCCGGGGTACTTCTCGATCGTTTCGTCTGGTAACGTGTGCATCAACGAGTTCTTGGCGTAGATCAGAGAGGACAGGCTCTGCTCTGGGGGGAGGGAGGGGTCCACTCCCACTTTTAACAGCTGCACCATGTACAGAGGACCGTCCGCGGACTTGAGCGCCTCTTCGAGCTGGGAGGTGGCGGCTCTTCTTTCCTCGGGTGCCCCGCCGTAGGCTACTCGTAGTAATTCCTGGACGTTGAGACTCATATTTTTTTTTTTCTTTGTTTGCTAATTACCTTTTAAAATTTCCCTTTTATGAAAAAAAAAAAAAAATAGTTCGGGCGAGGGTAATAGATAAAGAGGAAGCATCGCGATATAAAACCGATTGCTGTTATCATTATTAAAAATACTTCACTGTTTGAACAGTATCCTTGCCATGGTATAAGAAAAGCAGTTACTTTCGACTGTACAGTTGTCTGTCTCGGGTGCGACGAACGGTGTTGTAGGTAAGCGGTTTGTTTCCCTCCGTGAATGGGGTTGTCTCGGAGGGGCGGGCGGGATCGAAAGAGAGGGCATCGGGCAAAGGGGCAGCCCTCTTCGGGGCGATAGGGGGGAGGCGACGGACCGTACCGCGCTTCCCGCTGTGTCCTACCGTCCTCTGAGGGGGATGCACCGCTACCGGCTCCGGCTCCGGGACAGGGGCGGCGAGGTGGCCGGACCGTATCTGCTCCAACAGGTCTTCATAATTCACCTTTTTCCCACTTTTGGTGGCCGGCGGGACGGGAGGGGGGAGGGAGGGTGCCGGGGGGAGAGGGGCTGGTGGTGGCGTGCGTCGCTTGACTACTTTCTTTTCTTTTCTTGGCACAACGGGCGATGGTGCCTCTTCCTTCACTACAATAATATCAGCCGTTGGGGGCGCAGCGCTCACAAGGGCCGGTGGCGGCTCCACCACAGGGGCTGGTCGCAAACGTGGGGCATAAAGAGAGGAGGCGGTGAGCGCGGGCAACACCGTCCCCCCTTGGCTCATCTTCTACTCGTTGGTAAAATTAAATATAACCTTTAAAAAAAAAAAATAATACAGAGGAAGATAGTAATAGTCTTTTTCAATGGCATCACAATTTTACTTCTTTCGCTGCTTTACCACCATTAGCATAGCAAACAATTCAACAGTAGATAACAGAAGAGGGCAAAGGAAAAAAAAAAAAAGCCTGGAGAAAAAGGCCACCACCACACGGAAACCGCTGTGAACCTCATTTCTACCAAAGCCTGTCGATCAAAGCGTGATGTCGTCAAACACGGACTTTTCTAAGAGCTGATGATCGCAAAAGTATTGGATGGTGCTTTGCCACAGCCAATTCTGACGCTCGTAGGAGAGGGACACACTCGGCCCCGGGATACCGGGAAACAGGGTGGAGTTCCGCCAGAAACCGGCACAGGCTTGTGGCTCATGCGCCATGTTTTCGTAGCGCACCGACTGGTCCTCGCCCATCCGGAAGAAATGACCATTCGTGTTGGCATGGCGCTGGTTCAGGGCGAGGTCGGTGACGTAGAGGGCCGCGATCGCTGGGGTCATGCGGAGGAGGGCGGCGAGCTCACCGTCCATCAGCCACAGCAGCGGCAGTCCACTGTTGGGGAGCACACGGCTGCGAATCGGGCCGGGGTGAAGGATGTTGCAGGTACAACAGCCGGACAGTCGCACGTTGTGGGTGATGCACTTGGAGAGGGCGAAACCAAAGAGCAACTCACACATTTTGGCATTTCCATAACCGTCGAAGCGGTTCAATCGGCGAGAGGCCTCCTCGGGAGTCTTCCATTCCTGGAAAGTGGTTTCCTGGTCTGGGTAGGCGGTGGAGGCGGCGCCGGAGGAGAGAAAGACGAATCGCCACTGCGCAGAGCGACGGGTAGCGCTGTTCTGCAGTCTATTCTGGATCAGTCGGAGGACCAGCAGACTGTGCCCGACATGATGGACGGCGAACTGCTCTTCTAAATGCTGAGGGGACAGCCGCACGGGGGTTGCCATGGGGCCCGCATTGCAGATGATGATTCTCAGATTAGGGTCTGTGGAAATTTTGTCCGCGAGGGCGGAGACGGCGGCGGTGTCGGAGAGATCGCAGTAATGGCGCATAATCTTCCCCACCTTTCCCAGCCGCCCGCGGTGCTCTCGACAGTGGTGGTCCACCGCCTTCTGCATCGTTTGAGTCGCCGCGGCGCACCGTTTGGCGTCGCGAAACACGGCGTGCACATTGACGCCACTGAGAAGGAGGTAAAGCGTGGTGTAGAAACCGATTCCACCGCAGGACACCCCTGTCACCAACGCTGAGGGAACGGCGTCTGCGTTACTGAGTCCACTCCTCAGCTGCGTGTCGATCCAATCGTGATGGAGGCACAATTTCAGTTCTTCCGGCTTCACACTGCTGTGACAAGGGGAGTCCTCTGCGAGCTGCACCAAGAGCTCGTCTCTCTCCTCCACCGCCCCGTGCTTCCAAACCTTACCGAGACGGCAGTACTGGATCCAAAAGTCGGCCAGGGCCACACAAGTGCCTCGGACTAAAAACACAAGGAACCCCCAAAGAAAGAAGAGTGTCTCTCCGACGGTCATGATTTGCTTATATAAATATGAAAAATAAATAAATAGCAAAGTTATATAGTAGTAATGACTAGTATAGTATTTTGATAATTGTGGTTTTTGTTCTATTTTTTTTTTTTTTGTTATATAATATAATATAATATATTTTGAATGGTGCCGTTAACGGAGTTTTGAAATTGGGTGGCGTAAAAAAAAAAAAGAATATGTGCGAAGGAAACAAGGAATTGATTTTCTATTATTATACTTTCAGAAAAATAAAAAAGAAGAACGGGGATAGAGAAAATTGAAGTAGTAGAGTGATGAAACATTTCTAATGTTTAGCAATAACAAAAGACGGAAAAAGGGAAACCAAATCCAAAAGTAATAATTAATGCATATAGTTAAGTTAACCATTTTATTAGATCGTTGTCGAAAAGTTTTATTATCACGCCGTCCCTTCCTCTTCCTCCTCTATTTTGAGCTTTGTTTCTACCGCGGTCGTGTCTTGATGCAGCGTTCTCCTTAAGCTGTCCTTGAGGGCGGCCTCAGAAATGGTATCGCTCACCTCCAGGTACTCTGTTTCCCCGGAAGGGCTCTCCCGACGGGTAATAGGGAGCCTTTCCCCCACACAGTGTTTTTCCTCCAAGTCTGACAACAGGTTCGCCCAGTGACTACTTTGCTTCAACAGTGTTTCATTTCCTACAATCACAAACCCAAAGCGGGCGCGAGAGCAGGAGACGATTAAACGATTTCGCATGCGTATAAACTCGGTCAGCTTCGCCGTCCGGACAAGGGAGAGGATAATAATATCATTCTCATCGCCCTGGTAGAGATCTACGGTGGAGACCCGCACGTCGGGAAAGTAGGAGAGACGAATGACGCTCCGCAGCACACGGCACTGACCCAGATAAGGGGTAATGACCGTAATACTGCTCTGCAGGACGCCCTGCGACACCAAGTGCGCCACCAGCTGCTGCACCATTCGCAGCTCGCGGGAGTTGATCTTACTGCGGCTCCCTGGCGCGTCCTCCTCGGGGTGCTGGTGGTTCCAGAAAAAGACGCGCTTGGCCAGGCCTGGGACGGCGTCCACCACCTCCGCCGCGGAGGCGGTGATGAACGGCCGAGTACGCAACGAGGGGTGGTCGAGGAGGGGCTGGGGGAGGTAGAAGGGACGGACGAGCACGGAGAGGTCGGGATGCATGCGTCGCTGCTCGGAGAGACAGATGGGGGGAAGGGTCCGCGCCAGCCGCTCAAAGAGGGACAGATTGAGGTGATTCACCTTTTCATAGAGGAAGGTGTCGATCTTTGGCTGCAGCTGAAAGTGGTCTCCAATCAGCACGATTTGCTTGAGAGAGTCGGTGAGACAGGCGAGCAGCTGAGACTCTAGCACCTCCGCCGCCTCCTCCACGACCAGCACGCTGGGGCTCAGGGACCGCAACAAGTTTTGGTTGAGTGCACACCCCGTCGTCGTCAGACCAATGACATCGGCCTCCCGCAATATGGAAAGTTTGGCTTCATCGATGGCGTGATTACGGATTTGCACGAGATCTTGAATACCAGACATGAGAGTCAGACAGTCTTTTGCTTTGCTGGCGATCGTTTTCTTGATGAGATGGGCGTAGTATTGGTGTCTCTGGAGCGGATTTAGACTCCATAGGGATTGCAATTCAGAGGGGACGGAGGGGGGCAGCTCGGGTGGGTGGCGGGCGAGGTAGACCGCCTCAGTAGAGAGATAGGAGTGGTGAAGTGTGCTGTTGAGCTCCCTGTTTTCGTCCTCCATTTTCATCTCTTGAAACACACTCTTTTTGATGTCGTCCGCCTCCGGGTCTTCGGCGGTGGCCACGGACACCACGGTCTCTGCTGTCACTGCCGACGGTGTGGCCAGCACCCCCGCAATAGAGGAACGAATGAGAGAGATGTACAAATTGGGAGAAGGCATCTCGCCGGTGAACACCCCCACATAATTTCTCCCCTCCAGCCACGCCTCACGGTTGTCGAAACTGAGCGAGGTTTGCTGTTCCGCGGTGAGCCAACGTTGAAAATAGGTGCGGGGTACTTTTCCTGCCTCTAGATACTGAATCTCCTTTACTAACTTCTCCAGGCGTTTATGGATCGCGTTAATGCGGTCTCGAAGACTGTTGATAGCGGCCTTATCGGCTTTTCCATGAAGCAAACTGCCGAGGTTGTGCGGGTCCAGTCGCTGCTCCTGCGAACGACCTCCCACACGCACTAGTTTTCTTCCTCTTGGGAACTGCTCCTTCTCGGTGCCACCGACGGAGCGTTGGTGGGAGTCCCAGAGGTCACTATTGAGCAGATCCACCAGAAATTCATCGAGGGCATGATTCTTAAAGGTGATCACAACGATGGGACCGCTCTTGGGGAGGAGATCTTCGCTCTTGACGTTTTTAAGAAGTTCCACACTCACTTTTTGCAAAATATCCCCCGAGGCAATTTGCTGCTTGAAGCGGACATGCGTTTCGACGACACGACAGCCAATAAACGACTTGCCGGTACCGGGAGGGCCTTGCACGAGCAACACATCCGAGGTGCTTAACCGTTCGAATACCTTTTCCTGGCCCTGATCCAGCGCGTACCGCGAGCGCACACTCCGGACCAGTTCCCTAAACGCCCTTTCGCAGTGTGCCGGAATACACTCAATCAGTTTCCTAGCGTTGGGTGAGGTGGAGGCGTGCTCAAAGGGCACAATCTTGTCCTTCATGGGCAATCCCATGGCCAGAGGGCCGACGAGGGCATAGATAGACTTGGTCACACCGACATACCCGGTCATAAAAATGGGGGTCTCGAGCAGCTGGGAGCAGCCCAATTTGCCTTCCTTTTCATTACGGATAAGATTTCGGACGAGTAAGCTAAAGGGGGAACTGTACTCACACGGGGAGACCACGACGATGCCGGCCTTCATGAGTTCCGCATTGCCGGAGGAGATGTTGCCCCAGAAGATTTCATCGTCGTCGAGGACGGTGGTGTCGGGGGCGGTGACGATGGCCACCGTCGTACCGTGGTGCAGCTGACGGAGTAAGTCAGCTTTAGGACTCTTGGGCTCCACATACAGCAAGTAACTGACCGGATTGCTATAGTCCCTGTCGGGGGTCACCACCTCCCCCATAAAGCGAACGTGGTGGAACAGATGGCAGTGCTCCACGTCGGATTTGGTCTCCTCAGTGGGCCTGTAGTGGGGTAGGGTGAGGCAGGCGGCGGGGAGGACACGACTGACGGCCTCAAAGGTATCGGCGCGCAGTAGTCTAGCGTGGTCGAGGGCGAACTCCTCCGTCGATCGGTACCGACCCTCTCCGTTGATGGGGAGGTTGGCCGGGGCGAAGGGAGAGGCGGGGTCGGGGGGCGGCGTGCAGAGCTCCGCTGCGCGGGGGATGACGAAGCGGTCGGCGCGGGGAATAGAGGCCAGCGCGAGACGACGCAACGCGCCATTAATCACCGAGGCATGGACGGCATGTCGCTCCGTCATCTCCTTCAGATAGTCCTCCACCGTTTGAATCATGGAGGCGCTCTCCTTGGCCCCGCAAGAGGTGAATTGGCAGGCCAGCACAATAAAATCTGCGACCTCAATCCAGTGACTAATGTGCGTCGACACATCCTGCTCCACGTGAGCGCGACTGTGGGAGAGGGCGTCGGCGATCATATTAGGAAAGAAGGCGGGGGCGCTCTCCGGGGTGCCCTGAGACGACGTGGCGAGAACTAAAAACGCTTCCAACATTTTGAGGTGAATCGGCTCTCTGTTTTCGAAAAACGTGGTCAGCTCTACGAGACTGAATACGGCGTCGAGGAATTGGAGGATTTCGCCCTGTTCCTGGTAGAGTTGTATATACCGTAGCACCTCAAACCACTCATGCTTGTGGGTGAGCAGCATGGTGATGATGTCAATTGGTCTTGTGGAGTTTTTGCACCGCTGCAGAAACAGTGAAACATCCTCGGCGGTGACCACTGACTTGGAGGGACGTACGTCCACCGCTAATGGGAAATCCCTAGAGTTGTCTACTTTCAGCGTCACTGTATCCCCTATCGCGATCTTCTTGACTCCGTAATCGACGCGGTCCACATAGTAGCGGATATCCCCGACGTCAGCCACCCGCACTGTACCACTGTTGAACTCAAAGTCTATACTGATAATCACACCCGATCGGCGTTCATCAGCGAACAGAGTGACGTCGTTGGTCACTTTATTTGTAGAGATGTGAGGGGCGTTGGCACTCATCTGACGGGTGCCGTAGGTGGTCTGCTTCGTCTTGCCGCTGGCTTCCCGTTTCTTTGATTTTCCCTCTAGAAGTTTAAGCTGTTCTAGTCGCCGGCGGTGCCCTTGTAACTTTTCATAAATGGTAGAGCGGACTGAATTGGGGGACGCACAACTTTCCTGCTGTTTCCTCTTCTCGCAGGACAGCTTCGTGTGACCCTCTTGACCGCAAAAGCGACACCAGCGGGCGTTCCGTGACTGTAAAAGTTTCTTTTGCTGCCACTCCTTCAGTAATTTAACCCGACCCGCTTCACTATCTGGCTCCAAGAAGAGAGCCTTTATCTTTTCCTTTTCGTCTAGTTTAGACTGGTAGTTTTCTCTCAGCTTGGGGTGTGCCTCTAGTATTTGAAGAAAGGTAAAATTGTTGGCCAGCACATCGGCGGGGTCAGTCCAGTCGACGGAGGCATTCTTTTCCGAATCCCATTCACTCGCCAGAGGGGCGGACATTACTACTGTGAATTCGGAGGAAAGTGACGAACAAAAAATCAACAATCACAGAATACTAATATAATTGTTTCTAATAAAAACGTAAAAGAAAAAGAGGGGGGGGGGTGAAGTTTGATTTTTTTTTTTTTGTACACTTACAACGGAAGTTATGATAAAACAGCAACAATAAAAACAAAACAGTCATAAGTTTTCAATGTATTTTTTTTTTTATACGTATTTTTGCTGCTGTTGTTGGCGACAACGACACATACTTTTGTATTGTTTTAAGCCTTTTTTTTTTTTTGAAGTTTATAGCCGCATAGAAATGAAATCTATGCAAGGAGAAATTTTGTCTCCTTCCAGTTACGTTCGCTTGGCAATGAGGAAGCTCACGCCATACAAGGACAGTACCCCCACAAGGTTGGCGGAAATAGACTTCGCCAACGTTTCTAACTGCGCATAGGCCCCATAGAATATCTCGGTCTGCGCACAACTGGTGAGAACCGTTCCTAAGAAGAGCGTTAGACCGCTGTAGATGTGCGCGTTCGACTGTATCCCCACCGTCCCGTCCGACCCCTTGGGTCCAATGTTACCTATAATGGGCAGCAGCGGCAGCATGAGACCGAGCGTGTAGCCTAGGATGGAGGGCGCCCCCGCGTTGGTGAAGGCCTCCTTGGTGGTGGGCGGGTCCAGCCGGGAGTATCCTAGCTCCTCCACCATCATCAGATTAGCGAAGCGGTGTTTCTGCTTAGAGAAAATTTTGGTCACAATGAGCGCCTCCTCGTCGGTGAGTCCTTGATTTTTGTAAATGGCAATCATCTCTTGCAGTTCCCCGGGGAGGTGATTCTCGATCTCCCACAGCTCCCGCTTCAGCTCCAGCTCATAGATGGAGCGCTCTAGGGTAAAGCAGGTGGTGGCAACGAAGGAGATACTCGTCCCCGCCGCCACCGTCCACAGCAGGGCCTTCACCGACTGCTGCGCGTGCCCCAGAAGGGGCTGGAAGAGAGCCGGGGTGGCGACGGCGGCGGCACACACAATGGACGAGGAACAGAGGCCGAAGAGGGCGCCGAGGATAAAGGAACGGTTTTTCATGGCGCCATTCTTTCGTATTTCAACATTAAAGGTTTCCATTTTTAGGCCGTGGACCTGAACCGAGAGAGAGGGATTGCCATACGCCCTACGCGCCTGTGCTTGTCGGTCACTATCGAAATCCATCCTGAATTGCTAATTGTTGTATTGATTTAGTATATATGTGGAGTGCTAACTATTTCATAGAGATGGGGGGAGAAATCGATAGATTCAATTCGTACTCGGAGAGGAGACAGTAGATTTACTACGGTTGACTACTCAACGAAACAGACAGTAAGCAGAAGTAAAATAAATGAAGATATAAAATAAATAAAAAGAAAGAAAGAAAGAAACATCAACAAAAATAATTAAAAAAAGAAAAGGAAGGATTATAGTTTTCCTTTAAGGGTGTTCATCATCATATTGCCGGCGCTTTCGTAGACGGTTTGGACGAAAGTGATGGGATCCACCGTGGAGGTAAGAACGTCCATGAAGCCGAAGAGCATCATGGAGGCGATGTTACCGCGGGCGTACTCCAGCGCCCAGCACTCGTCCGGCATGCGGTACTGCTTCGCCTCCCCGCGGCGCATCCAATGCTGCGATCCCTGAGGGTAGACCTCCTTGTCCCCGCCGGGCAGCGCCGCCCACTGCTCGCCGTAGACGATCGTGAAGTAGTCGTCGGCGAGGTGGCGGCCGGAGTGGCCCTCGGTTCCGGTGGCGGAGCCGAACATGATGATGTACTCGGAGAAGGAGCAGTGGAGGACGGTCATGGACCCCATGGCACCCCCGGCGTTGTTCCACAGCCAGTTCCCGGTGTATCGGGTGGTCTGGGGGTAGGCCTCCACCATTCCCTTGATGACTTCGTCCACGATCTGGCGCCCGGTGGCGTCCTTCCCGTGGATCGACTTGGCTTTGGCGATGCCTTCCTTGGCGATCTCCTGCAGGCGGGCGGGGTCATAGACCCAGTGCTGCGACTGATCAATGTAGAGAAAGAAGGGGATGGCGGCGGCACAGAGTACCAGCAAAAGAGTGAAAAGCTTTCCCATCTGAAAAGTGAACTTGATTTTTAATTTTAATTTTTTGGTGTGTTAGCTTAAAAAATTGGCTTTGAAGAGAAAAATATATTGACTTTATTAGTGTGTGTGTGTGTGATAGTAGAAGGAGAGAGAGAATAGAAATGGAGAAGTCAGCAGACACGTATTTTTCAGTGGTGTATCATAGGTGAAAACGACAAGCAAATAATAATAATAAAACTTTTTTTTTTATCACCCTGCATCACGGCAGAGAAGCGTGGACCTGTATTTACACTTTTACCCAAACATACACAAACAAACAATAGACGAAGGGATTTCATTCATTTTTTTATTGAACTACTTGTTGCGCTAAACATAATAATATATTATTTTCCCCCCTCTTTCCCTATCGACACATAAACTTTATTTTACATTCATATGAATATATATATATATATATACGATGACGCCAATTTAGGCGCTCCATATTTTGATGCAGAAATCACCACCACACGACACCAACTGCCCTTGGGGTCCCCACGCCACACTGGTGACACCGCCCTTATGCGCATTGTCCTGGATCTTGCGGCTGTTCTTCTCGAGGTCCCACATAATAAGGCTGGAGTCGGAGCTGCCAGAGAGCAGAAACTTCCCCGTGGGGTCGAAGCATACTTTGGTGACCGACAGCGTGTGGAAGGTGAGCTGGGAGTAGAGCGAGGCGCCGCTCTTGGCGTCCCACACGTTAATATTGCGGGCGTTATCACCGGTCACCAAACGGGAGCCGTCCTTGGAGAAATTCACCGCGGAGACTGACGTGCTGTGGGGAATGTTAATGAGAGGGGTAAAAGCGCCTCCTCTTGTGTCAAACAGCTTTGCCTCATTGTCGCCGCCCAGCACCACCACCGTGCCGTTGGCGTCGGCGCAGGTGCCCTCGAAGCGGGGGAGGGCAACTTCGGTTTTGGTGTCTGGGATGTGCGCCTTGGAGCGGTAGAGGGCCACAATCACCTTCTCCGTCGTGACGGCGATGGCGTTGGGGAAGTTGATATCCTTGGAAACCTCCGTCACCTGTTCACTGCCACTGGTGTCGTAGGAGAGGAGCTTCTTACCGGCGGCGATGTACACCACGTCCCCCAGTACGGTGGCGGCATTGCCCACATCGGAGAGAGTCGGGACAGCAACTGAGACACCGGCCTCTCCCCCCTTCTCCCAGGTCAGCAGGCGGCCGTCCACGGAGAGGGAGACCAATTTGCCTCCCTTTGTCAAATGGAGAAACGGCACTCGCCCTTGATGGCCCACAAGGGTCTGCTTCACCCCTCCCTGTACGAGCCGGACAGACCCGCCGAGGGAAACAGTGACAAAACCATCCTTCACCGCGGTGATGCCTTGCTGCATCTCCTCCACGTCTTTGCCAAAACTGACGGTGTCAATGACAGCACCACTTTGGTAGTCCATGACATGCACGCTCTTATCCGCGCTGCAGGTGGCAATGTACTTGCCGTCCGCCGACCACGCAAAGCCGTAGGTGGTGCCGGTGTGCTTCGTGTCGATGGAGCGAGAGGCCTGTCGAGTGCTGGGGTCCACTACAAATAGTTTAGAGGAGGAGGAAGCGCTCACCACGTCCTTTTCATCCGGACTGTAACGGAGAAACGTGACCGTATTTTCATTTCCCGGGTTCACGTTCCCCTTGGAAACGAGAGGTTTGTCTTCGTGGAAGGAAAGAAACAGCTCAGCGCCACCGCCGCACACCTGAAACGACGGTTTATTTCGGATATCCGCACTCATAAGCTTTCGCGTGTGCCCCTGCAGAGCGCCGTAGGGCTCCCCGTCGACAGAGAAGGCGATTCCAAAAGTGGTCTTACCCTCACCGCAGGCCACCACCGTCTTGCCATCCGCGGAGAACGCAATGTCGCGAACGGCGCCCTGAAGCACACCGGTGTTGAGTTTTTCCTTCGTCCCTTCTGCATTGGCCCAGATGGCGATGTTGCCCTCCTGATCCCCAGACGCCACCCATTTCCCGTCGGGGGAGAAGCGGACGGCGGTGACGGTGTGCTTGTGCAGGTTGCACACCAACGGGCGAGGACCGCCCGCACTCATGGACCGCACAATGACAGCGCTACCGGAGGAGTAGACAATACTGTTTTGGAACCCATCCAGTCGCAAGGGAGCGCCGCGGACTGTGGTGGGAGAGGCACACAACACATTTTTGAGATTTAGTTCGTTAGATGACATTCTGAAGTGACGTTTTTTTTTTAAATAGTAACAAAAGCAATAATGGTTATATATTCTACGGCGAAAAATATGAAAAGTAACAGGGAAGGAGAAATTGAGGGGACCAAGTGTCAACAGAAAAAAAGAAACACACAAATAAATAAAATAATGATACGAAGTCGTGCAAGAGTTTTTTTGAAATTTGAGTTAAGATACACTGTTTGAATACATTTATCTTACAAAGAACGCCGAACTATGATAGTAAAGATAAACAGAAGGGAACATGAAGGAACAAAGAGAGAAAATAAACATAATAATAATATATATAAAAAAAAAAGGGAGTATCAAACAAACCAAAAGCAATGGTAATTTTACTATATTGCCAGCACGATGAAGGAAACCCTCTTCGACAGTAAGGAAACGGTCATGCTCATTTCCTTTTTCCGGCTGTCGGTGCTACTTTAGAGTTTCGCTTGGCCGCTGTCGGGGCGTGTATCTCCGCGCTCGCCGTGGTGGGCGGGATGTGCGGGAGGAGGCCGGCGGTGCTGGATTTATTGCTAGTGGGGGCCGACTTATTAGGGTGGGTGGGCGGCCTCGGTACGATGGAGATGGATTCACTGACCACGGGGCCGCTGTTGTTGCTGCCGGCGGAGGTGAGGCTGTCGCGCTTCGGCCTGGCCAGTGCGTTGGGAGGGGAGGGGCTATCGGAGAGAATCTCCTCTGGTCGAATGAAGGGGTGGTGGAGGGCTTCTATTATCGTCATGCGTTGTTTGGGGTCGTAGATCAGCAGACGGGCAATGAGGTCTAACCCCTCGTCGCCCAGGGCCTCAAAGTTGCCTCGCTGCGTCAGACAGGCCCGTAGCCTCGCCTTGATACCGGCCAGATGGGCCAGTGTCGCGGGGGAGCAGCGCTTGTTGTGGTCGCAGGGCGACTTGGCTTTGAGCTGCTTGAGCTCCGCCTGCTCCTGCGCCGTGTACACGCCTCGATTCTTTTCCTCCTGTCCGTAGGTGTGCATCACCTCAAAGACCGCCTCAAAGTCTTCACTGTAGGGGTAGTTGTTCATGTCCGGGAAGGCCTCGGTCTCGGGGACACCGGTCCGCGCAAACACTCGCTTGAGTTGGTCCTCCTGATCTCTGCCACGAAACAGGGCGGCACCAGAGGCTATTTCGGCTATAATACACCCCATCGACCACGCATCCGCGCTGTACGAAAAGTTCGTGTTTCCTAGTAACACATCCGGACTACGGTACCAAAGGGTGATGGCCTCGTGCGCGTACTTTTTAATCGGAATATCCTCCACCCGAGAAAGCCCAAAGTCACCAATTTTAATGAAGTAGTTTTCTCCATCACTTTTTTTGGCCTGATTTTCTATCGTTTTCAGCATCAGGTTTTGGGGCTTCAAGTCACGGTGGGTGATGTGGCGGTCATGCATAAAGGCGAGGCCCTGTAGCATTTCTCTGACCCACCGCTTAAAAAGCTGTCCATCCTCTACCCGACGGTTCGGCCGGTTCTTTAGAAAGCTCCACAAGTCCCCCCCGTCACAGTACTCTAGCGCGGCAAAGATCGCGTTGGACTCCCGGTCGACAATGACGTCGTACAGCTCCACCAGATGGAAGCGGCCCTGCGTCAGGAGTGACTCCATCAGGGTAGTCCACATATTCTCCGCGGGGTGGGATCCGGCCGCCTCCTCTTCAAATTCTTCCTCATCCTCGGTATCGTCGCTGAGGGCACAAAACGTGGTGCTCCAGTCGTTGGGGCTCTTCCGGGGCTTTACCGACACGGCCGCTTCGGTCCGCGGTGCCTCAGAGTTGGCGTCATTGGGGTAAAACGTCGAGACCCCGTCGCAGCGGATGACGCTGCTAGGGCGCTGATCGGAGCGCAGGCGGTGCGCCAACTCCCGGAGTACCATGATCTCACGGAAGGTCGAGGCAGACACGCCGTCTTCTAAATTGGTGTTCGCCATCCGCTTGAGGGCTACTTCGCGGGCCCCAAACAGAAACTTTGGTACCCCATCCACATCCTTGGCTTCACTAGAGACCGTCGCCGTCCGCTCGTCGTATGCCTTTAGTACGGCGCCGTACGCCCCTTTGCCGAGAATATCGGCCTCTCGGTACCAATAAGAAGCTAAGTTTTTAAAGTTCCCCTGGGATTTGGAATCGGTCATGGGTAATCGGTATTGATATCGGTGTGCGTTTGCGAATGTGTATTAATGTGTAAGTAAGGGAAGGAAAATCTAGCACTACGGTTGCTGCTGTTCCACTTTGAGCAAGCAAATAAATAAAAGGTAAAAAAAAAAAAAAAAAAGAAGAAGAAAAGAGCAACAGTTTGACCTAGTTCAATATTTGAAAAAAAATACCATCATCATGATGGAGATAAAAATAAAAACACGTAAATGAATCAATCTTTTCATACATGAAACAAAATGCTTTCCTTCTTTGTTTCGTATACTAATTGGTACTTACTGTCAATAAATATAGCACACCTTCTTTTTTTTTTTTTTTTAACCAAGCTTCTAGGAACAAAAAAAAAAAGAAGAAGATAAGTAGACAGTAAAGGGTAGATGTCGATATTATACTTTTATATATAGATATAAATATATACGGAAGGAGAAAAGCTACTTCTTTATTTATTCCCAGGCTTCTTGATGTCATCGAGTTGTACGGTTGCCGTGGATACGCTCAAATAGGTCCAGAATATTAGCCGCGGCACTCTCAAAGTGCGTCGCCGCA
>AUXL01000013.1:0-35050 GCA_000482185.1 Angomonas desouzai | reverse complement strand
TTTATTTCGCCATGTAGAGTTTCGGCATTCATTGTTCTTGATTTCAGTAAGTGAGTATGTGTACACTGAAAGTCAACAATTTCTAAAAAGAAAGAAAAAATACAAAGTAAAACACAATATTATTATATATAACAACCCATAAATTTCATTCTGATTTTTTCGATGTAAAAAAGATATATATATATATAAACCAGTGAAAATGAAACAACTAAAATTACACCAAACGTTTCTACTGTTTTTTCCAATTTTTTTTTCTCGGCATGCAATGATAAAATGGATCTATTCCTTTCACTTTTATCTCCCCCTTTACTCTTTTCCTCCTACCAAAAATTAGATTCATAAATTACTTCTATATTATTATTATTATACTCTTCCAATATGCTGCGTGTTGGATTTAAAGTGGAGGACGCCCTCAAGAAGAAGCTGTCGCACATCGGAAAGGATAACGACACCCAAGCGGTGATCGCTGTGGTCGCCAAGAATGAGGTGATTGAGGAGAACTTTTCCGTAGAGGGGGCTCAGGATATGAAAAAGACCCTCGCCGCCGTCCGGGAGCAGATCTCGAAGGATGGCCTGAACTGCGCCTACGTGATTGTCCGCGTCGGCGTCAACCAGCCCGCGTTGGTGGTGTACGTCTCGGACAACTCCAAGCCCAAGGAGCGCATGGTGTACTCGTCAGGCACCAGCAATCTGCAGGACATTGTGCAGGTCTCCCCCGCCTTCACCGTCCAGGCCAGCACCGTGGACGAGCTGCAGCCGGAGCTGTTCAACCGTAAAGAATCCGCCTCCGGTCGCGAGGACTTGATGACCGAGAATGAAAAGATGCACGAGCGGATCTCCAAGATGGAGGTGGCCCCCCAGCCCTCCATCCTCCCCGGTCTCTCCACTCCCGTCACCCCCGCCGCCCAGGAAGTCTTGGACCTATTCGCCAAGAAGGGGCTCGCCGCGGTGACCTTCAAGATAGACGACGGTAAGATTGATGTGGACCAAAAGCTCAAGGACAGCAAAGGGCTCGATAGTGTGGTGGCCATTCTCCCGAAGGACCACCCCCGCTACATCCTCACCCGCTTCACCCCCAAGGCGGTCAAGGAGGAAAAGTTGGTGCTCATCTACGTCTGCCCCGGGAGCTGCCCGCCAAAGGAAAAGATGCCCTACGCCTCCTCCAAGGCGCCCTTCATCGCCTTCATGTCCGGCCGCGACATTGCGCTGGATAAGCGCGTGGAGTGCGGGGATGTGAGTGAGATGATCCAGACCGTGGAGGACCACTTTGTGGATGTGGACTTTGGCTCCGACTCTCCCAAGAAGGCCGCCCCCAAGCCTGCCATGGCCAAGGGCCCCAGAATGCTCATTTAAGGAAACTGTGTGCATGAATCTTCGATTTTTTTAACTACATCCGTTTTTGTTTTATTCTTGTTTTTCCTCTTTCGGATCCCGATGTAAAAATAGCTCTTGATGTTTACCATTCTTCGTTTTAAAAGTTTTTTTTTTTTTTTACTTTGGGAACTGTTTACCTCATCCGTTAATCTACGTTTACTTACCCCATCTTCCAAGTATCAGAATAGGTATAGAATGGATACAAAGGACACGGTGGATATTTTATCCTGGCGTTCCTTCGGGGCAAAGGAGAATCCCAGTCCGACCCCTATCGATGCGCAGCCCATTTGGCCTTCCTCGACGAATGACCATCCCATTTTCCCCTTAGGCGAAACCGATAGTTCAGAGAGCTTGTGGTATCTTTCTCTGGTGTCGCACAATGGTGAACTGATGCGGGCCGCCTCCCAGCTGTTCTTACAGTTCAACCAAACCTACACCGAGGCGGTACACTGTGCCATAGTGGAGGTGGACCGGCTGCGAGAGAGACAACAGAAGCAACTCAGTTCCCTCTTGGAGTTTAGCTCCATCGACAAGATGATTGTCAACTCCTCTCTCACCGAGGATATTGTCTTGAAGCATGAACAGGAGATTCTCGACCTACAGGACTACCACAATAGTCGGCAAAAGGAACTGGAAGCGCAGTTGAAGAGTGATATTCTTGCGGTCCTAAAGGCCTCCGCCCCTGATGCTATAAAGACGCTCACCCATCGTCAGGCGCCCGCCACACCCTCCACCCCCGTCACGGTATCGAAACGACGCCTGGAGATGTCTCACATCCAACACCACACCACAGTGAGTAATGTGAGCGCTTTTCTCGAGGATGTGCCCACGCGAACGGTTTTGTTGGAAAATCCATTTTTGAAACGCATTCCCCCCAAACTGCTTCGCTCTTCTGACCCCTTCTCACAGCCCATTGTGTTGGATGTGTCTCCCCTTTCCTGTTTAAAGCCCTGTCTCGCCTCCTGCTGTCGGTATGAGGGCGGGGTGAACCCCCGAGTGGAGGAGGCGGCGGTGGAGCACTTGACCCGCCTCTCCCACACCAAAAACTCCCTTCTTTTTTTGATCGGATCCGAGGCAGAGGCCAACCGCCTCCTCCAGTCCATCCCTTTTTGTGAGCTGCTGCTGCACGGGAGTCACAAGGACACTTTCACCTCTTTGCGCTGTCATCCGTTCCTAAAGGTACTGTTCTCTACGCGACTGTGGGGAGGGAATATAGTGCTGCTGTGCGACCAGGCTAGCTCCCCCATGGCCGACCTTTCTCAGGCCACGCACGATGTACTCAATCTTGCCTCCTCCTGGAATATCGATATGCTCTCCATCGCCGTGTTGGATCCTAATTATTTAAAAGACAGGCCGGCCAAAAAGATGGTCAGTTCCGCCCTTAACCCCACGGTGTATGAGGTATTGAAACTGTTGCAGGTGGGAATTAGTAAAATGGTGCTAGAAACGACGGGGGTGAAACTACCGCAGCTGTGGACGGTTCAGGATGAGGAACTGCTCTCTCGCGATTACTGGGATGATCGGGCGAATAGTTTCCTTCCCCCCGTTGCCGCGGGATCCCTTCAGGCTCGCCGTCATCAGGGGAAAAGGTGCCGTTAGAAAAAGAAATTCGGTTCAACACCACCACCGCCATTCGTGTTTTTCTCCCTGTCTCGGAGGACTCCTTTATGAATCGTACCCCGACGCCGACGAAAACGATCCATCACAGTTTCAGTAGTGATCCGGCCTCTGCAAACGACAAAAGTTCGTTAATCGATGTACTAGAGTACGTCTTTGGTGATTCTGCTAGTTTGATTTAAGGTAGTGGTCATCCCACACTCACACACACAAAAAACTAATAATTAACCTCTTCTTTTAATGGTATGCATTCTGTAGGGTGTGTATGCAACATTTTGTGAATATTCTTACTTTTCTCCCCCATCTTTTTATTGTTATTTAAAGAAATCTTTTTTGTATCTTTTCTTCAATTCTATAAAACATCAGTAAAAATGAGCTCTCTGCGACGAAGCCGCTCCACCACCCCCAAGCCCAAGGTCACCAAGAGTGCCGATGTCATCGTCCCCCCTGAACAGCGTCAGGAGGACCTCTGGAACGGTCACGTGGAACGCATCACCGAGGAACTGAACCGCATCCGCCAGGAGCGCCTTGTGCCTCTGGAGGAGCGCTACAACTACTCCGCTTACAAACCCGGTAACTTTGACGAAGAGATGAAGCAGCGCCAGCCGATGATCACCTTCCTCGGCCCCTTCTCCTCTGGTAAGTCGTCCTTCATCAACTACCTCCTCCAGGACGAGAAGGTGTTGGCGACCGGCCCCCAGCCCGTCACCGACAAGTTCCAGGTCATCATGTACGGCGAGCGCGTCCAGCAAATCACCGGCCGTGTCCTTCTCGCCGACCCCAACCTGCCTTTTGGCCAGTTGGACTTCCTTGGCGACAAGTTCGTGGACCGCGTCTGCGGTGTGACCGCCCCCCACCCCATCCTCCGCAGCTGCACCCTGATCGACACTCCCGGTATTCTCGAGACCGCCGGTGAGGGCCGCACCCGTCCCTACAACTTTTCCAAGGCCAGCAAGTGGTTCGTCGACCACAGTGATCTGATCTTTGTCGTGTTCGACCCCACCAAGCTCGACCTCGGTGCGGAGCTCCGTTCTCTCTTCTCCATCGTGCTGAAGGGCAACGAACACAAGTTCCGTATCGTCATGAACAAGGCGGATATGGTGACCCCTCAGGAACTCTTGAGGGTGTATGGTTCACTATTCTGGAACCTGTCCAACATCATCTCCACCACTGAGCCCCCTCGCATCTTTGTGAGCAGCTTCTGGGACCGCCCCTACAAGGAAGGCACCGACCACGAGCTCTTTGACGAAGAGAAGGAGGAACTCCTGAAGGAAATCATTGATGTCGTCCCCCTCAGCTCCATTGACAACCGTGTCACCAAGATGGTGCAGCGTTGCAACCAAGTCTTAGGCTTCGCCCTGATCGCCTCCACCTACCGTGACCAGACCGAGAAGCGAGTGCTGTCCATGGGCCGCGAGAAGTCTCGCAAGCAGTTCTGGGTCCACTACCCCTCCGTCGTCAAAGACACCGCCGAGAAGTACAAGGTGAGCGAGTCCATCTTCCCTCCCTATGAGGTGAAGGACACCATTGAAAAGATGGATGTCGAGAAGCTCCCCGAACTCTCCAAGCTCGAGAAGAAGGGGTGGATCGATCTCATCAAGACCACCGTCAAGGAGGACCTCCCTAAGCTTCTCCAGGAACCCATCAAGCAGTACAAGCTGAACGACCCCCGTGTGCGCCGAAGCTCTGCCGAGGCCAACGTGCCCTACCGCGCCTCCCTCATGCCCGGCGGTCTCCAGGGCGGGTTTTCCTCCCAGGCGACCTTCGGTACCGGCTACGGTAACCGCGGCCTCCGCGGTACTGCCTCCAACATGAACGGCAGCTACTTTGGCGGCTCCCAGGCCTTTGGTCAGTCGATGAACGGTCAGTCCATGAACGGTGGCGGCGCTGATGTGGCCTCGATGCAGGCCATCATTGCCCAGCAGCAGCAGCAGTTACAGCAGCAACAGGCGGATCAGGAGCAGATGATGGTGTCCATGATGAAGATGATGCAGGACCTCAACTCCGCCTAAAAAGAAAAGAACAAATTAGTCCCTATATATTGATTACTATTTTTTTTTTTTTTTTAATTTTCTATTCTTTTTTAAATTTTCCCTGATTTTTTTTTTTTCCTTTACTTTTGTCGTTTTTAACAAGCCCTGTAGATTTTTTTGGCTGCCCTTCATTTCACCGCGATCTGTGTCCTCCATATGGAAAACTTTTTTCATTCACTATCCCCTCCCGCTTTCAGGCAGACACGACGGAAATGGTTATATGTACGTAACAAGAAGTTCTTTCCTCCCCATTCTAAACAGTTGGAACGACCCAATCTCTCTCTCTAGAATTTTGTAAGAATGCAGAGGTGTAAAAGCATTTTATACCTCCACTGTGTATACAACTTCTTGGCATATGATAAAAACACTGTTCTATTTTAATTGAAATGAAATGATGGGAAAAATATTTTGTTACAAAAAGGTGACGTATTAAAGTTCTTGAAACGATATCTTATTGAATATTGATGGATTTAAAAACAAACAGACAAAAAATTCTTACCCTTTCCTTCTCTTGATTTAATAGTAGTACAAAACTAAAATACATGAGTAAACGGCCGAGGGAAGAAGAAGAAGAGGGGGCTGGACTGAAGCCCCCTTCAGGCCCCTCCGTCACGGTGGAAGTGAACCGCTGGACCGGGCGGCCCTACTCCCCACGGTATTATGATATTCTGCAGAAGCGCCAAAAACTACCCGTCTACGAGCACAAGACGCTCATACAGCAAACCGTCCTGATGAATCCTGTGACGCTGCTGGTGGGGGAGACGGGTAGTGGCAAGACCACGCAGGTGCCTCACTTTTTGGCGGAAATTCCTGTGTTTACCGGTCGGGTCGCCTGTACCCAACCGAGGCGACTGGCAGCCATCTCAGTCGCGTCTCGCATCGCGGAGGAGATGGACGTGCCACTGGGCGATCAAGTCGGCTACCATGTTCGATTTCAGACAAAATACACCGATCACACCAAGGTGCTGTTTCTCACGGACGGTATGCTAGTTCGGGAGTTTTTCTCGGATGCGAACATTGAGAAATACAGCGTGGTCATTGTAGATGAGGTGCACGAGCGCACCATGGATACGGATGTGGTGCTAGGCTTACTAAAGCTGCTCCTGGAGCGCCGTCCCATGTTCCGTGTGGTGATTATGTCCGCTACTCTAGATGTCGAAAAAATCAAAGCCTTCTTTCCTACCGCCCCTCTGCTTCAGGTCGCCGGCCGAAAGTTCAAGGTAGACGTCTTGTACATGCCGAACCCGGTGCCCAACTACGCCGAGGCCGCCGTGGCGTGTGTGAAACAGATCCACGAAAAGGAACCGGCGGGGGACATTCTGTGCTTTCTGACCGGGGAGATGGAGATTGACACGGCGGTACGGGAGACCAAAAATCACTTTCACGCTTCTCTGATGGCGGAAGAGGAGGCGGGGGGTGCAGAGGGAAACGGGAACGGGAATAGTGCACAGGAGAAAGTCGCGGTGGACAAGGTGGTGGTGCTGCCCTTGTACGGCTCTCTCCCCCTTTCGGAGCAACAAAAGATATTTCAATCCTATCCGGCGAATGTACGAAAAATAGTCTTTTCCACCAACATCGCAGAGACCTCCGTCACCATCGACGGTGTGGTCTACGTGGTTGACTGTGGCTATCAGAAACAAAGTCTCTTCAGCGCGGAGGGTAGGATTGATTATTTGCTGCCTTCCGTTACCAGTAAAGCATCGGCGGAGCAACGAAAAGGGCGCGCGGGTCGTACCAGAGAGGGCAAGTGTTATCGTCTCTTTACTCAAAAAGAGTTTGCCGATTTCCCCGAGCAAACCCACCCCGAAATTCTACGCAGCAACGTTGTCAATGTGCTACTCCTACTGCTGACGATCGGTGTCAGCAACCCCTGCACCTTTCCCTTCATTGACTTCCCCTCCGACACGAGCCTGGAGGAGGCCTTCTACGACCTTCTTCACTTTGGCGCGGTAGACGACAATCTTCAACTCACCGATCTGGGCCGGAAACTGTCGGGATTTCCGGTGGATATTTGTCTGGCCAAAACCATTTTGAAGGCCTCCGAGAATCGCTGCGCGGCCGATGCGGCAGTGCTGGCCGCGATGCTGGAGGCGGGATCCGTCTTTCTTCGCCCCGCCGGTCGCGGTGCTGAGGCCGACGCCCGCCGTGTGCAGTGCTTCGAGTCCCAAGAAGGGGATCACATTAGTCTTCTCCGGGCGTTTCACGGGTACTACGAAAACCAACAAGAGGGGTCCAAGTACTGCTGGAATAACTTTCTGCGGCACCAGTCCCTCCTGCAGGCGGTGCAGATATACCAACAATTACGGCATTATATGACCAAACTTGGGACGGTGGTGGTGTCGTCGTACGACTCGGCCAACGGCACGGTGAACTCGGAAATGTTGAAGAAATCCATCATTGATGGGTTTTTTATGCAGGTCGCCTTTTACTCCGTGGAACGGGGGTGTTATATTACGGTGCGGGATGGAAAGCGGGTCCTCGCTCATCGCCAATCCGTCGTGTACCAAATGCGTCCTCCCCCTACTTGGATTGTCTATGATCGACTGGAGGTGCAAGGGGAGAACGGCGCCTTTTTCCGGACGGCATCACCGGTGGAGGTGAACTGGCTGCTAGAAGCCAGTGAATACTTCCGGACACCGACGGAGGTAAAGGATGGCGAGACGGCTCTGGCACTGCGACGAGCGAGCGAGATTTACCAACGGAAGACATAAAACGGATATCTATTCTCCCTTGTACATTACATTGAACTTTGCTACTGGTGCAATAAGTTCATTCTATACACCGTTTCACTATTGCCTACTGTTTCCCAGATCGATGGGTCAGATATTATCTTTGTAGTACAGTATACTCTCTCTCTCTCTTATTTCTAAAGTAGCTTCTCTTCCACATGAATGCATATCTCTTCGATGTTATAGTAGCGTATCTGCCAAAGCCACCTCTAGCACTGGGAGCCGTCAGCCCTGAGGCACGTCTTTCTATCGAAGCAAAGGAAAATTTTTTACAATGGGAAAATAAAACACTTTGGCGTCTGGTGCCCCTTGACCGTGTGGAGATACAACTCTGGTGGCTGATAGGCCGTTTTCGGACTGCCGTACGGTGTAGCATCGAGTGTGGATTTGACGACACGCTTAGTGAATTGAATACCGCTCTGGCGCCTTTAGACTCCGTGAAAACTCCCAGTGTACTATCGTCCTGGTCCAAGTACGCGTGTGCCTTTCTTACCTCTGTCCTCCCTGTGGTTCGTGCGCCACCCAAAGTTCATCCCTTGGTACTACTGAGGGACGGCTTGAAGGAGACGGGAACCCCATTCGAGTGTACCTTCTCCGTCCATCACGGTTTTACGCTTTTGCCACTGAAACATTTCCCCCCGGTTTGCGAGTTGGTTGTCGCCCATTGCTATTTCGCGTCACTAGAAGGAATCGAGGCGCACCCTACCCTACGTCGCCTAGCTGTCGAATCCCGAAGTGTCTTTGATTGGACGGCGCTAGACGCCTTGCGCTGCCTCGAAAGTGTTTACATTGTTTCTGGATCCATTCGCTCCATCGCGTTTCTTCTCTCGGTAAAAGACACCCTAAGGGAAGTCTCCATCGTGAATTGCACCCGTGTCAGGGATTGGAGTCCACTGGAGGCCCTTCACGATCTTACCCTTTTGTCTTTATCGGAGGTCTCCCTCCCATCCCTCGAGTTTCTCCGCCTCTCCGGTCGTACGCTGAGGGACGTCACGCTCTTCAACGTCACTGTCGCCGATTGGTCCCCGCTGCGGTTTCTCGCTGACCTGCGCCGCCTCAATCTCTCCCACACCACGGTGCGCAACCTTGACTTTCTCCGTCTATCAGCGGATACCTTGTCTGGTCTCTTTCTCATCCGCTGTCGGTCGGTACTGGATTGGGCCCCTCTGCGCGCCCTGCACCGATTGGTGACCGTGGACTGTTCCGAGTCCTCCTTGGACAGCATCGAGTTCCTGCTCCGGTCCAGGGAGACACTGGAAGTGGTATGGCTTAGCGGGTGTGGCTCTATTTCGGAGTATGCACCTATTAGTCAACTTAGGTCGACCACAAGGTGTTTCATTTAGCTCGAATGACCCTATTCTTCTCTCATTTTTGTTCTTCTATGATTTTTGTTTTGTTTTTCCCCAAGTTGGAAATCGCCGCTGTTGTATTCACTGTGATCTCATTCACACACGTATTTTGTTGTTGTTACTTTCGCTAATGTTCTTGTGTAACATTTTGTGCATAGCACCTTTTCGTTATATTTACTCCCGCATGATATCACTCCCTCCCCTCCCTTTCCTTTTATTTTACCATGGTATAGATTTTTCACACCGCATTTACTAGATAGTGGTGTGGAAACTTTCTCCTTTTTATATATTTTATTTTTTAATACTATTATTTCGCACAATCAACAATAACATAGATGTCGAATGACATTCCGGTCAAAAAGACAGATCAATTGCAGATTGAAATTGTCGACGAAGATGGGAATTCCACTGTGAGAAAACCGGTGAACATAGAAGATATTTTAAACCAAAAAGATCACACCTTAGATATTGGCAATAACGTCCGCCTCCGCGTGGAGGAATTTGACCCAGAAAAGTACTATGAGAGTGACGACTTTGACGATGACGACGAGGAGTCCAGCGATTCCTCCTATGGCGAGGAAGGCACCGCTCTAGAGCCACCCCCGGGGACCCAACCGGGGGGTTGGTATCAAGTACTCAATGAGCTGCGCCAGGAGCAGGAGGAACGTATTCGAGAGGAGAGGAACGCCTCACCACAGGGACTGTTGGTAGGACCCGCCGGACGGACGACGACGGCGACCCCTCTGAAGCGATTCACCTCCCCGCAAAAGGAAGATGAAACTATTCCTAAAGCGTTGGACACACAATCGGTGCCGTCGGCGAAGAAGTCTTCCTCGTCCACGGATGGCAAGTCCCGACATGAGGTGTGGTCCTCCATGGCCCCCGCGCCCCCTGTCCCCGAGAGGGATTACAACCACCTCCAGTACGTCTCCGCCCACCCCGTCGGCGTGCGTCACTTCAGACCCCCCGCCCTCTCCTTTCATGCCGCCGCCTCTTACATCAGCGCCGCCGATAAGTGCCGTCGTATTCTCGTGTACGGTGGCATTGGCATCAAGGGAAAATCTGTAGAGCAAGAGCTGTACGAGTACTCCTTGCTCACCTTTAACTGGAGACGGGTAGAGGGGAGGCAGTTGGTGCCGGCCGGTCACTACGCCCACGCCATGACCGTGGTGGAGCCGCTGGATAAACTAGTCCTCATTGGCGGTGTCGGCCCCGGTGGTATTCTGTCCATCGACAATGAGGTGATGGAGGACTCGGTCAAGGCTTCCCGCTCCAACTATCTGTTCCCCATCGGCTGTCGTACGAAGCAGATGACCAAGCAGTCCGCTAGTGGATTTCCCGCCAAACGGGACGGTGGGGCCCCCACCAACATCGGCTTCGTTCCTTATGTCTTTGATATGACACTGAGCACCCAAGTGTGGCGCGCGGTACAAACCTCTTTTGTGTTTCCCCTCGCCTACCACACCGCGATATCTTTTGGGAAAGAAGTTTACGTCTTTGGAGGACTGTCGGAATCCCTTGACGTAGAGGACGACTTGATCATTTTGAATATTGAAGACTACACCGTTCGTAAGGCCCACCTTCGCCATAAAGAGGAGAAGCCCTGCGCAAGATTTCTGCACTCTGCCGTTCGCTTTGGGAACTACATGATCATCTTTGGAGGGCTCAATGAAAAGAACGAGTGCTTGAACGATGCGTGGGCGTTCGATCTGGTGAACAGCCGGTGGGAACTTCTTCCCGGGGTCAGCGGCATCGGTGCCAGGGCCGGTCACACCGCGGTGGTGGTGGGCAGCCGAATGCTTCTCTTTGGAGGGTTTGAAGTATCACTGGAGGAGACAAACATGACCAAGCCACTCGCCACGATTTCCGAAATCAATCTTGTCCCCACCACAAGTGGCGATCATGTCAGCAAGGACGCCGTCCGAGTCAGACCTCACGTCCCTCCTGTCGCCTTTGCCACCGCCGCTCCGTGTGGAGACGACGCCTCCTTCTTTTTGTTTGGAGGTCTCACCGCCGTGGAGAAAAAGAGGGGCAAGAAGGACAAGCGAAACCGCTCTCAGTCTGCCTCCCATCTCGGAGAGGACGACAATGAGCACAGCGGTGGGGACGAAAAGGAGGGGAATCAATCCAATGCGTTACTCGGTCGTTATTACCTGTTCGATGACTCTCTTGTCGTCTCGTTTAAGCCCAAGGCCGTCAAGAAGGCAGACGACGAGGATGAACCGCACGTCAATGAGCTCGGCGTGGAGGTGGACCCGGAGGAGCTGCCGGAGCACTTCAAGGCGTTTGTGCGACGACAGGAAGACTTTGTCAAGAAGAAACACGTTAGTGAAAGCACCGCCATTAAAAAGATTGAATTGGAGGAAAAGGAAGGAATGGAACCCACACTGTACCTCACCGAGGACGAGATCAAACGGCTCATGGAGAAAAGTGAAGCCTGCTGTGACTCCTTCCTCAATGACTACAAGACCGATCAGTTCCCCAGCAACGTCCCCGACCGCGAAGCGCGTGTCCACATTTTGGAGGAGTGCATCTCGTTGAGTCGACAGGTACGCGACGTGATGAAATCCATGAAGGGCTCCGAGGCGGGCGTCACCGCTGTCAAGTCCAAATCTCACCGTATGCGCGCCGGAAAGTTTGAAGACTACTCCGCCGCTAAACCGTTCCGACGGGCCATGATTAACAACTTAATCACCAACATTAATCACCAACTCGCTCATATGCACCAGCTCAACAAGACGCTTCGCACGGTGGACTGGGAGGATAAGGAACACTTTGTAGAGGCGATTCAAAAAATGCAAGACTCGGTCAATAGTCTCGTTAAAACGATCAATGCCACCATGAACAAGTACATTCGCAACCGTGTGGACTCTCTCATGAAAGGGGTAGATAAGCACAATGAGGTGATGCGCCAGCTCCGCGAGGTGGTGGAAAAGAACCGCCATGACAAGATTTGGGGCAAAGAGGAAGCAATGGACAAGCAGAGAGAACGCGTCAAGAAGGAATGGAAAAAGGGAGACAAAGACGCAAAGCCAGGAGCGGCTCCTGTCCAGCAAAAGAGCGCTGCGAAGCCTCCCCGCTCGGCCAGCTCTGGACCTCCCCGTAGCGCTTCCCGCCACCGCTCCCACTCGCTGGGCGCCGGGTTTTACAAGGATGAGGCCGCGGTGTCCGTCAAGGTGCTCTCCCCGGAATGGCAGTACTATCTCCATCAGGTGAAGCGAGTGGAGCAGACAGCGGAGGCCCTCAAGGCGCACTGTCAGGAGGGTATGGCGGCTGGGCCAATGGCCACCGCACCGCCCGCCGCGCCGCTGACCTCCCCCCAGCCCTCCACCTTTTCACCTCCTCCACCAATGAGCACGGGTCCCTCGCCTTTTCCAGGGCAGCCGCCTGCCATGCCGCTCCCTGGTCAACCAGCCCCACCGACCGTGTCCTTTCAGCCTTCCCCCCCTCCACCGCAGGGGCCTAGTTTCCCCTCCGGGTCCCCCCCGGTCCACTCCCCTCCCCCGCTCGCCGGGGCCCCCTCAAATGGCGCCCCCCGCCTTCCCGTACAACCCCTCCTCCTCCTCCCCGCCTCCCCCTCCTGGCGTCGTGGCACCCCCTCAGCAGGAGAATGAGGGAGAAATTGGCTCTGCCTCACCAAAAGAGATCATGATCCGTCACTCCAACGAACTTCGGAGTAAGGTGATCGATTTTGTGAATCATGCGCAACAGATAACGCAGCAGGTGTCCTCGGAGTTGGCGTCGGTGCAACCAGAAATTGTAGAAACAAAGAAGAGTCCGTCCCGAAAGGCCACACCGACTCCTGTCACGGCGAAACCCGCACCGGCAGCCATTCCCTCTTTCAATCCGAACGCTCCCCCTGCACTGTCCGAGCACAAAGAAGGAAAGGAAGAGGAAGCAGTGAAGCGAATCTATGAGTTGAAATTACCCTTACTGAGGCCGTTAGCCCAACTGAAAGCCGAGGCGGAGAAACTCGCCCCCAAGGTTGCCCTTATTCGAAAGAATGACTGGAATATGAACGACCTCGGCGGCGCCCCCTCCGACGAAAGGGCCGTCAAGCTCCATAAGCAGTTGACCAGTCAAATTGCCTCCCTCTTTCAGCGCATGTCGGCAAGTTTTTTGACTTTAGCGGGTGGTAAAAAGAAAAGATCCAAATCTACTGGCGAAGCGGTTCATGCCAAAAAACCCTCCCGTCGTTCGCCTTCCGCCACACCGAAAGCAGCCAACTTCTCTCCGGCGATATACCCAACCGGTGCCGCCGTCACCAGAAGCAGTTCCTCCAGCAGTTCTGATGTGGGTGGTCGCCGTCGTGTCAAACCCACCGCCCCTGTCAATCCTCCCCCCTCCGCCGAAACCCGCGGTGTGACTCGCCTACCAAACGACCCCGCGCCCGTGAAGGCTCCGGTGAAGGCGAGTGAAAAGAAGACCGGCCCCTCCTCCGCCTCACCAAAGGAAAAGGCGATTGGAAAGCCAAAGTCCAAGGCGCTGGCGCCAGTTCCTATGTCCTCGCTCCACAGTCACGCTGTTCCAATCGGCAATCTCGAACCCCGGGAGGACGCCGCTCCCTCTGCTACACAGACACAGGCGGTGCCGCTGTTGCCGATGGATGTATTCCACACCCCCACTACTATCCCCACCACCGAGGAAGGCTCGCGCGGCCCGGAGGTGGCCTCCGCTGGGGTCGGTGAGGTAAAGACGACCGCCAATCCCCCCACTCTCCCGGTGCCGTACTGGACCGCCCCCTCCGTCCAACAGGCCATGGCCAACACCGCCAAGGCGAACTACGCCAACGAGTGGAGTGTAGTCAACCCACAGAAGGCCTCCCAGTACGACCAACTTAATGGGGCACCAGCGACCGTCCCCGCCCATAAACCTGCCACCAGTGCTAGTACCACCGATGAGAATGCCGTGGGAAACGTGGCGATGGCGACAGGGGCGGGTCTTATCCACATACCGGCCTCCACCAAGGAGGAGCCCAAGGAGACCGACGACAGAGAAAAGCCGCGGCGGTCGACGATCTTAGCTCTCTCCCAGATGGGCGGAGGAAAAGAGACGGAGGAGTACCGTACCACCGCAACCAGCGTCGCTCCCGGTGCATTCTTGGTGAACGCCGACCACTTTGAGGAGCGCATTCCGCCCGTCGAGCCCGTTCCCCCTACACCCGCAGACAACCGAAAATCGTGGGCGGATGCGGAGGAGGATTACTTTTACTTTGGTAAGCTACAAACAGATAAAGCTGCCCCCGTCGTCGGTGCACCAGAAAAGGCAGCCGAGACGACCGAGAAGAAAAAGGGACCAGTGCAGCGCCAGTACCCGGCCTACACCGTCTCCCCACCGGTGGGCAGCACTTTAGCCTCTCAGAACGTGAACGCCCAACGCAAACGGACCGCGAGTGCCAAAGGAAAGAGACAAACGGAGAGTGCCCCTACCAGTGCGGGCTCTTTTGCCCGTCGTCAGACCGTTAGCAGCCGTAGTAAGGTGCGGGAGGCCAGTTCCGCCAGAGAGGCGGAGAAGTCGCATCTGACGCCGGGGGAGAGAAAGATTTTAGAGGCGCGCGAGCGGCTGAGCAAGCGACATTGATGAGACACAAACGATAATCTCAATGTCCTGATAGAATGGGAACACCCATCAACGATAGATTTTACAACGGTATACATACATGCAATAAAAAAAAAAAAAGATACACATCAAAATAAAAGAAAGAATGTGAAATTGAATAGATACTTTTTGTTCTTCCGTTTTATAATTTGTGTTGGATTTATATATGAGGAAAACTGAATAATTTAAAACCCTAAATGTCTCCTAAAGTTGTGAATAACCAGACAATTTTCTATTCACTCTCCATTCACCCCTCTTTTATCACAAAAAGATTATAGATTAGCTAGCAGTTCAAATGAATCGCTTAAGTTTAGCCAGGGACTATGAAGTGCCGAAAAAGGCCATGTTCCTCTTAGAGGATATGGAAATGGTTCAGAGCAGCGACTCGGTAGCCTATGTGTCCAGCACGGTAACGGACAGCATCATGTACGGGACGAACGGCAACATTGGCCTTCGCCACTGCAGTGAGGTGGAAACCTGTGCCTTTCAGACCAACGTTCTCATGAACGGCGTCTACCACTTAGTGTCGCGAGAAACCATGGTAGGCTGTGAGGCGTTAGCGCACGAGAAGCAAAAGGGCGCTGTCATCTGCGCCGTCGATCTGGACTTTATTATTGACGGAGAGTCCGGCACCCTTTCCTCCATCCCGGAGCGGCGCCTCAGTCTGGAGGACGGTTCCTACCGCGCCTACTGCGAGGACGTGATGAGCTCCGACGGGGGGTTGATGTTCGACACCAGTTACACCCGCACCGTCGGCACCACCGACCTCGAGCTCTGGACCGCGGAGGTGGTGCACAGTAAGTTTCGTGTACTAGACCCCGACTACCACTCTGGGCAAGAGGAGCCGGAGAGCTGGAGCCGGCCCCCCGCCTCCTCCTACATGAGCAGCTCCTTTGACAACGGGCCCGGCGCCGCCAACGCCCTCACGACCTACCGGGTGGAGGTGACGGCGTCACTGGTGATACAGGCGGAGGAGTGGGAGGTGCTCAAGGCCAACCTCATGGAGGACATTTGGCAGCGCTCTATTTCCTCCAACGTCGCGGTCAACACCGTCACCTCCGTCACTTGTGTCGTTGAATACGCCGACGGCACGACCGCTAATTTGGTCCCGGAGCATGAAATATTCTCCCGCGTCGTTACCGAGACCGATTCCGGCAGCTCTCCCACCTACTACGCCCCCAATATCTACACCAAGAACAACACGAGTGAGCTGTTTGCCATTTCCGGGACGCTGCATGGAAACCACGGAAGCCGATACAAACGAAAGGCACCAGAGTCTCCTCATTCTAACGGGAAGGAAACTCCCAAAAAGTTTATTGTCAAGAAGCGCTTTTTTATTAATATTTCCAAAGATGACGTGCCGGAAAAGGTGACTCTTCTATTTCAGGCGAGACATACCAAAGGAGGCGTCCCCGCCGGCAAAGATTTCCCCCCACTGGAGAGTATTATTAAGGACCGCCGCGATAGTCTGGAACCTTTCTGGAAGAATTTTAACGTGGATTTGCAACTACAAGATGAGATTGTCCCTAACCGCACACGGCTTTCTTTGTTGTATAATGCCTTCCGCTTGTACGGGGTCAGTTATAATCTAGAAAACGGACTGACCTCGTCGGGGTGTTCCGCTAGCGGAGACGGCTTGCTCTACAATCTGACCCATTACGTCTACTTCTGTCTCTACTACATTGTCACCGCCCCCCATTGCGCGCTTAGTCTCATCAAGAGTGTTCACAAGATGCTCCCCGCGTGCCGACGGAACGCCGCTGACCTTTGTCTGCCCGGTGGGGCCATCTGTCCCATGATCACCATCAAGGGCACGGACTGTCGTGCTTACCGCAGCTTCAATAATACTCGACTGCCGGTCAACGCGTATGTGGGGCGAATGGTGGCCATGTACTTTGCCGCCGTCGATGACGTCTCCGTGGAGGACCGCCTTCTCTTGTTGGAGTTAATGTTGGAGACGGCACGGGTGTGGCTGTCGATGGGGGAGTGGGTGGAGGGGCGGAGTCACTTTCGTCTGGAGAACATCGCGGGAGCGGATGAGTACAACAGTAGTGTGTCGGGCAACTTTTTCATCCACCTCTCCGCCAAGTATCACATGGAGCGCTCGGTGGAAATATTTCTCGCCAACGAGCCCATTGTCGGAAAGGAAAAGGCGGAGGAGCTGCTCACCAAAATTAAAATGACGCGAGAGGAGTTGGAAGAGATGCGGGAGGCCGCCAACGCCATTGTGATTCACAAGAACGACCGACTAGGGGTCTACATGGTGCACGACAACTTTGACAAGCTAGCCCCTTGGAAAGGCGGGGCGCAACACCCCCTGTCCTCCAACTACCACCCCCTCGCCATCTATCGCCACAAAGTCATTGATCTCCCAGAGGTGCTGATTGGACTCCTTTTGCACGACATGTTTGAGCCAAAGGACTTTGAGAAGAACTGCAATTATTACCTTCCCTTGTGCACCTTTGACTCCCCAGAGTCGCTGGGGATATTTGCGATTTGTCAGTGTCGCGCCCGTGGCGACTTTGCCCAGCCGATTCCGTTCCTCAAGTCTCTCGCCAACCTGGACTTGGACGACATTGTCTACTCCGCTGATGAGGGGTTGCACTTTGGCGCCATGAGCCTTTCTCTTATTACGCTTATTTACGGTCTCGGTGGGGTCAACTTTAACCGTGGACAGCTCACTGTGTCGCCCATTTTACCGGCCGGGGTAACCAGTCTGGCCTTCTCAGTTTGCTTCCGCGGCGCCGTGCTGGCGGTCACGTTAAACGAAAAGGAATTGGTCTATGAACTAAAATCCGGGGACAGTATTCGCTTCCTTCACGGCCCCAACCACCATCGGATTCACCTCCATAAGCAATTCCGTCGCTTCTCCGCCGCGACAAAGGTTACCATCCCTCGGGTCAGCTTCAGCCAGGTAAGCCAGTTCGACGGCGCCGTATTTCTCTGCGACTCCCTCTTTCTCAACCTCTACGAGTACAACTACATCTCCTGGCACCGCGTGCTGGAGACCCTGTTTGACACCTATCGAGTACTGCAGAACCGAACCATTGAACCCCTCAACCCTAAAGAGTACATTCAGAAAGTGGTCTATCAAACGGAGTCCTCCGAGATTGCGTTTAGCGGTGTTCATAATATTCTACTCTCCAGAGGCATCGACCTTGAACTGGGCACCCCCGACGATGCGGAGATTGTGGAGACCCGCTACGGTTTAGCCAACGCCAAGTTAGCAGAGATGGGTGAAATGTTGGAGAAAGACCCCCCACAGCTCAACCCACAACTATTTCAGCTCATCAAGAACATGGAGGAGAGCAAAATCTCCATGGCTATTGTCACCTACAGTCGCAGTTTGAAGCAGTTAATGGCCAATGACATGAACAATCTTGCCAAGTACTTTAGCGCGCACATTGACGGAGAGGAGGCGCACGACCGCCACATCAAATCCCGTCCTCACGTTGATCTCTACCTACGAGCCGCAGAGAAGCTCCACGTTGCCCCGGAGCGGTGTCTCGTCTTCTCTCACCACCTAGACCGAGACTATATGGCCGAGGAGATGGCTCGATTCCGCATGTTCCTCGATATCGAAGACCCCTTTGTTAGCTCACGGGAGGAACTACGCCCCTACACGGAGCTGTCGGGGGAGTACTGCGAACAGCACAGTAGAGACAATCCCGTGGTGTGCAGTTTGTTGTTGAGTCGCATGCCGACGACGGTAGACCAGCTTGAAGATGTCGTGGATGGTCGCTGAAAAATTTTAAGAAAAGGTGGTTGTCCTCCTCCACCCAACACGAATAATATATTTGTGACCGTCCTATTACACTACTAACATTCATCGCATTACATTTTATTTTATTTTACATTTTGATGTATCCCACTTTTTCACTGTGGAGTATTACATCACGCTAACGAATGTCACTTGAAACAGGCAATGAGAATGTATTGCAAGGTCTTTTGTCAGGAATATCGGTTCCCCATTCCATGATCTAGGGTCCCTAACGTTTTTCTTTCCCTTGTTTTTTTTTTTCCTTTTTTTTGTTTTTTTCACTTTCAATATAGAAAAGTAAAACAAGCGCAAGTAGTTTAGAGTCAGGAAAATGGAACTGCAGTACCTACTGAGTATCTTTTTGATCTACCGGCTTTTCAGCGGAGCGCGCGACGTCCTTCGTCACCCCTTCTATGCCTATCCCATTCTGATGATCGCGGTCGCCTTCTTTCTGGTAGGGGGCCTCAATCTACTGTTAGTAGTCCTCGCCGACCCCCGTGTGGAGCGATTCGTGACGAAGGAGCAGCAACGCAGTAAGGCCGATCGACTGGAGGGGCTGTCCTTTACTTCCCCCAATACCGTCGTCCTCCCTTTCGATGCGTCTGTTGTCCTCCAAGCCAACACCTCCTCCGTGTCGATCCTGACGACGGCGGTGTTTTTGCTAGTGGCCTGGATTGTGGTGCAAGTGAGAGAAAAGTATGCTCTATTTATTCCTCCCCTCATTGAGCGCTTTCGCTTCTGTGAGAAAAACATTTGGAGCCGTGAAGACACCCTAGACCTCCGCAATCGCGTACCAAGAGAGCGATAAAAAGGCGGTAAAGCAATAATTGAAATCCCGCTGAATTCCTTTTTAATCATTACAACGAAAAGACAGTATTTTTGATTGCTTTACTTTTATTTTCCCCTTTGACTGGTGATAATCTTCCCACTTTCAACTATCATTCTCCTCCACTCCTTTAATAGTTGAAATAACAATACAGATCACACACCGTCAAAACGCTACGCCATCGGTGTCTCCTAGGTGCACTGTGCACAATTCGAAGCCTTTCTTGTGGTACTTTTCGGACTCCCACCAGAATCACTCCATCCTCGACCGCACCCCCCACCAACACAGCCCCCACTTTTATTACGGAACCTAAAAAGAGACATTTCCAGTTTAAACAAAAGAAAGATAACCGTCCGATGAGTAAAGAAGCGGTGAGCCCCGCGCCGAACAAAATAATACGAGCCGTGAGTGCCCCCAACACCATTGTTGTACTGAGTCCCCCGGAGAGCGCCCTACTTTCCATTGATTTTAACATTGAATACGATGGTGAAACGATAAAGAAGAGTATGGCGAGAGAAAAGAGTGAGATCGCTGGCACCGCGTTGGATCGTCTGCGGATGCTGTTCTTCAAAAAGACAAAGAACGACGATAGGCGCAAGATCTCAAAAGCTGATATTTTAGAGCGCTGCCCCACCATTGAAGTGTTTGACGGCTCCCACCAGCTGTTGGATGTTTCTCAGACGAACGAACTGTTTTGGCCCCAAGCAAAGGAGCTTCGCATTGGCGGTACCCTCCCCATCTCCCTCAAGTACAATATTACCACTATTACTTCCATCATCCCTCCCAAGACGCCGTATGTCGGTCTCCCGGTGGTGTGCTCGGATATCACCGTCCTCTTTGGTTCGCAGGACGATCTAAAGTTTGAATGGCGGAAGGTGAGCAAGGACAGCCCTGATGGAGAGGGCGAGGTGCTGTCTACGGAGTCGGTCCTGGTGCCCACACCGTATCTGCTGAATGAGGAAATTACACTTCGCGTGTGCCCCGCCACGGAGACCGGGTCTTGGTCGCAGGTCACTCTTCCCCCCGTGAAGGCAGCGCCTCCTCCGGTGTCTCGGTGGGAGCTGACACGGGAGCCCACCACCTCTCCTACCTTCCGCGTGGTGACGTACAATATACTCCATGAGGACTTTTGCACCGGCAAACACGCACGGGCGCACATTTACCCCTTTGCGACGGACGAGGCATTAAACGCCGAAAACCGCAATGCCCGTATTCTTCAGGAGCTGCTCGCCTACCACTGTGACTTGGTGGGTCTACAGGAGTGTGGGAAGAAGGTGTTTAACAACTTTCTCCTCCCGGCCCTACGAGTGGAGGGGTACGATGGGGTGTACGCCAACAAGAGCGGTAGTGTTCAAGAGGGCTGCGCCATCTTTTACAAAAAGGATCGCTTCAAACTGGTGAACCACAACGCCACTCCGCTTAACTGGTCCACTCTCTCGGAGCGCTTCCCTGCTCTGGCCGAGAAAGTGGAGCCTCATGCGGAATTTAAGGAGGCCCTCTCCAACGTGACGAATATCTGTCTCGTCGCCACGCTGGAAGAAGTCCAAACCGGCAAGCAGATCGTCCTGGGCAACACTCATCTCTTCTTTCACGCCAACGCCTGTCATATCCGTATCCTACAGTCCTACCTCTATATGGACTGCCTCTACCGGGCGGCCACCGCGGCCAGCACGGAGTCCCCACTGCCGATTGTGCTGTTAGGGGACTGCAACTGCACCCACACCACCGGCGCCTACCGCCTCTTCACGACGGGACAGGTGGAGAACATTCACCACTCCTGGGAGAAGGGGAAGCTGTTCTACTGGGGGTGCTCCCGACTGCTGGGGTACTCGGAGGAGGTGTTGGAGAACGTCACTGTGGATGACGCCGTCGGGGATAAGAGCGCCATCACAAAGAAAAAGCAAACAGAGGAGCGACCCCCACTGGAAACGTGCTTTTCCGAGTCGTTGGTGGCAAAGTTCAAGCTCACGGATGTCTATCAGCGCATGGACCCGGATTTACCTTGGACCAACTACACCCTTTCCTTCAAAGAAGTGATTGATTACATTATGGTGACCCCAGACAGTATTGACATTGACCGCACCATCCCCATCCCCCACGAGGCCGAGTTATCGGAGGAATACGCCTTGCCAAACAAAAAGTATCCCTCCGATCACGTCGCCTTGATTACAGATCTCATTTTAAAAAACTAAACAACCCCAAAAAAAAAAAAAAATTGACCCCCTATTACAGTTATTTTTGTTTGGTTTGTTCTCTTTTATTATTAGTTGCTGTTAGTTTCACCTACATTTCCTCTCTCTTTTTCATATTTATTTTCTTTTCTTTACATCCCCAATTCAAAAAGCAGCAATGAGTAATGTACTATTGTATTGCTCTGGGAGGCGGAAAACGTTCAGTATAGCCCCGCAGGACCGACGCTCCCTCACCCCTCCCACCGCCCCTGCTGCGGAGCCTCACGAAACGCTTCTCAAAACGCCTTCCCGTATCGATTCTGAGGACCGAAAGGCCGATATAGAGTCTCCCTCCCCCTTAGCGCCCGTTAGTAAAGGCGAGGGGAAGGCCGGGCCCCACCAGGGTGAAACCCTCTACCCCAGTAGTTCCTCCGTTTCGGTAGAAAACGGTGCCAGTGTCTCCTCCGAGAAATCGGCAAAGGTCTCTCTTCAACGCAACAAGAGCAGTAGTATCCGCATCCTCGGGGTTCATCCCGCGCCGAAGCCAAACGGATTAAAGTCCTCTGTAGAAGTCGATCCGTGGTCCGAGTCAAAGCGGGAGCTATTTAGAAATATCAACCTAGACTCTAGTACTGGCTCCACCACGCAGCGGGAGGAGGAGGGAAGTGCCACCCTCCCCCAGAAACGAACGGAAGCGGCACCCAACATTTCTTGTACACCAATCCAAGACAAGTACCCCGATACGAAACGGTTCATCCAGGAGGAGGAAGAGGAGGAGAAAGACTCCACCAACTCCAGCGGCTGGCCGACGGGGTTTCCCTCCCCTGTGAAGCTGTCCCCCATTCCCAACAAAAAATACTCCCCGACGCCCTCCAAACAACAGAACGCCTTTGGCCAGGTCCCTCCGCCGGCGCTTACTCTAGCTTCTATCCCATTAGGGGAAACCGCCCGCGAGCACTCTTCCCTCGAGTGCAGCTACCCCGATGGAGAACTACAAAAGTCCGCTACATGTGTCTTTGTGAGCTCCATCATTAACAACAAAACAGAGAACTGTGCCAACGCGATCGCCAGCTCAGGGACGAACCTTTTGACCGCCCTGCCAAACAGCATGGAGGACACCACATTCAATAGCGAGGACGAGCCCCCGCCGCCGCAGACCCGCTTCTATCCCTTCCCCTCCCAACACCGAAATCATAGCAGTACTGAGATATACAGTCGCCAAATGACCTCTGGGGACGTCACCGCCATCTCCATGGCCTCCCCCACGTCACTCTCCCAGACAGAGTCTTTTGTTTCGAGAGAGAAGGAGAACTTTTTTCCGACGTGTGTGTTCCGCATTACAGTGCCTGGCATCCCCTCTCCAGGTCCCCTTCCAGCACCGTCCCCCGCCGTCACCGCCCCTCTGACCTCCCAACGCCCCCGCTGTCTCCTCTCCCCCGAGCCAGAGTCCGTGTCGAGCGACCTCTACCCTAGTAGCTGTACCCGCCGGGAGACCTCTTCCTCGGATTGGGAAAAGGAAAAGTCGCCCTCCCCTCTAGATCACTCCGCTCACAGAACGCTGTCCTCCCCGCCCCTTCCTATAACAGGGTCAAAGTCACCACCAGAGCGGTGGACAGCTGGATTTGAAAAAAAAAAAAAAATAGATTTGTATTGTACACTGTTCCTAGAATCCTCTTTTTTTGTACTTTTCTGTTTTCTGTTCTCTGTTTCACACTACAAGAAAAAAAACAAATGCAAGTGGAATTATTAAAAAACTGAAACGCCAATTCAAGAGGCTAATTATTATTATCTTCATCGCATTTCTCCCCTCTCCCTCCCTCTTCTGATTTAAAAAGAAATTATAGTTACATTAGTTTTCCGTGAAATGATTCAATGAGGAGTTTTCAAAGGTCTTTTGCAGCGGCACTGCTGTCCTCTGTCACCCCCGCTGCGCAGGTGGGACTGGGCGGTTACCGTGGCTGCTCCTCCGCACGGAAGGAAACAAACGGGAGCTCTCTCGATCACTTATCGTTGGCGGAAAAGTCCAAAATCTATGCGAAGGAAGGGATCCCACTGGTCCCGCCCGCCCCCCTAGAACCCCATATACCCACAGTAGAGGTGGAAAAGGCAACAATTGGGGAAAAGAAGGGAGATCCCCCTTCCAGTGAAAAGGTGGAAGAGGGGAAGAAAGAAGCCGCTTCCCGTCCGTCGAAAGAAGGGAAACCAACGGATAAAGAAAAGGAAGAGAGTCCTAAAGAAAAAGAAACAATTAGTGAAGCGGAAAAGGAAATGAAAGAGGAAGAGGATCCCGAGTCCGATGGAGAAGATCTGGAGAAAGACTTTCGCTTCACCGAGTCCTTGAAGGAAAATATCTACAAGTACATCAACACCACCGAGGTGACCACCCCATCGGGGGTCCTTTGGGTCGACATTCGGGCGAAGGAAGAATTCTTAAAACAGACCAGTTTCCTCAAAACACTCCCAGAGGGACTGTTTGCGTCCACCGTGATGAAAACCCTTCGGAAAAAAGATCTCCCCGATGGGGTCTACATGAAGGTCATCTCTGAGAGCCCACTTCCCCTCGCCTTTGTGGATAAGAACTTTATCTGTCTGCTCTTTCGTATACCAAAGAAGATTACCAAATTGCCACGAAGTGACAAATCGACCGTGAGTGAGACGAGTCGATATGCCGACCTGTTGTACAAGCACGATCACCAACAAAGCAACAGCGGTAACAAGACGGATTGGTTCAGTGAGTATCAGCGTTTGAGAAGTGAGGAAGAGGCGGAGGAGCGGGAGGAACAAGAGTTGCGTGGGAGTCCGGAGGATTACTACTATGACGAAGAAACCAACACCTTTCACCTCCGTCCTACCGGTGTCTACAGTCGCTTCCCGTTACTCCGGCGCCCTTCCTTTCTGAGGCGGACCCCCCGTGCCACCGTCGCCCCCTCTCCCACCCCAACGCTCTCCGACCTCACGGACCGTCTAACCGTGTTTATTATCAAGGAGCTCATCCCTGTCGACGAGGACGGCGTGAAGAAAAAGGACTTGTCTACTGTGGAGCTATTTGATAAGACCGCGACAGACTCGTTTGATGAAATTAGCTTTTCCATGGACGAGATGAGCGATATGTTCTCTCCCGAGACGGACACTTCAAAAGAGGCCAAGGCGACGTCGGCCACCACCAAGAAGAAAAATTCAGAAACGGAGGGGTTTACAGTTCGCACGCGTATCATCACCGTGCACCGCTACCCCATCCCCTATGTGGATTATATATTGAGCCAATGGGCCCACCTCACCTCCCCCTCCGAGGTGTCCGGCCTTGACCACCCCCCGATCAGCACTTGGGAGGATATCATTCGGTCCATCTTCCATGGGACGATTGAGGAGTACCAGCGGCAGGGACTGAAGAGCTCGCACATGCTGGAGTACTTGGAGTCTGCCATCTTTGAGGGCGAGCAAAACCCGCAGCGGTTCAAGGCGCTGACGACACAGCTGACCCAGCTCCGAGTGTTGAGCCGGCGTTCGAATGTGTATGAGCATATTCTCAAAGAAACCCAAATTGCCTACATCAAGATGAAGCGCATTGCCAAGTGTAACCTCTCCCTTAATGATAAGCAGGCTCTCATCTACTTGAACAGTGTGGTGAATTTATTTACCCACACCGAGGAACACTCCGAGTCGTTAATCCATCTTCAGTTGCAGGTGGCGATGAATGAGATGGAGTTACATCTACGGACCTTAACGGTGTTCTCTACCTTTTTCATCCCATTAGATTTTATCGCCTCTTTTATGGGAATGAACTTTGAAAACAGTGCGCTGGGCTTTCTCCCTCGTTCCACCTATATCGTGCTCGTCTTCACGGTGATGGGGGTCACCGGGGGCGCCACCTTTCTTTGGATTCGAAAGAAATTGGTGCCTATGTGAAGATGAACAAACAAACAAAAAAAAAACTAATCGTGTATATTATGGAATAACAACAACAACATCATCATTTGCTCTATTTGCATTTCACTGTAATAACGATTGCAAACGTGGCCTACAGAATTACTTTATTCCCCTTTTCCCCCCATTGCTCAAAGTCCCTTTCATTTTTAGCTACCTCTGTTATTATTACAACTCCCACTTATTTTATCTACTTTTCCCACTACAATATGAACAAACTGCGTCTTCTCGCGGTCGCTCTATCGCTCGCTCTGCTGCTCTTCCAGGGCACTGAGGCGTTTCCCTTTACCAAGGACTCCGGGGTGGTGGAGCTCAACCCCAGCACCTTTCCCGAGTTCCTCAAGACGCACAAACCCGTCGTCATCCTCTTCTACGCGCCGTGGTGTGGTCACTGCAAGAACTTCCACCCCGAGTACGAAAAGTTCGCCAAGGCGATGAAGGGGACGATTCGGGTGGGCGCCGTCAACGCGGACACCCACAAGTCCCTCGGACAGCAGTTCTCCGTTCAAGGCTTCCCCACGATCAAGTACTGGTCCAACGGCCTCACGGGGTCGGCGACGGACTACAACAATCAGCGCAGTGCGGGGGCGCTTCAAAAGACCGTTCTCAGCGGTGTCTCCGACTCTATGGTGCGCAAGGTCAAGAGCAAGGAGGAGCTCGACGCGATTGTCCGTAACGCAGAGGGGAAGACCGCGGCGGTGCTCTTTTCCTCCAAGCAGACCGTCCCTCCCATGTTCTCCATTGCCGCTCAGTCACCGAAGCTGAAGCAAGTCCCGTTTGTCTTTGTCGGCGGTATCACCGAGGTGCAGTACAAGGACTTCAACATCCCCACCACCCCCTCCATCGCCGTCCTGAAGGAGAACGACAACAAGGAGGTGGAAAGCATTCCCTTCACCGGGACCATCTCCTACGAGCACATTGCGAAATTCTTTCTCGCTCAAGCCGTCCCTGGCGGAGAGGAGGCGATGGAGGGGGCCGCGGCGGCCAAGGCGGAGAAGGCCGCTCCCAAGGTCAGTCCCCCTCTAGAGCCCGTGACCCTCGAGCGACACTCCCTCAAGGACTTTTGCAGTCACCACTCCGTCAAGGTGCAGGGCAAACTGCCCTTCTGTGTGGTGGGTCTAAAGGATGGCAACTCCCTCAACCCTCTGCACTTTATCTTCAACGTGGAGTCGGTTCTCTTCTTTGATGCCTCGGAGGCCACCACGACGCTCAAGTCGACGCTGATGGAGGACTACGGTTTCTCTAATGAGGAGGCCGATAGTATGATGGCGAAGAATTCTCTGTTGGTCTTCCGCAGCCCCAAAAAGGGGGTGTTACGTTACACTAGCACCGAGAAGGAGGGAGAGGAAGATCAGATCAACTTTCTGCAGCACTTATTGAACGGAGAGACTCGCCTCTCCTCAAAGGACATCTAACACTTTCTATCTCAAGATGATTTACTCTTTTCGTAATGAAAATGGGCTTTTTTGTGTGTGTATCACTTTTTTTTTTTTTTGCCGTTATTGAAGATGAATCAATGCATACGATCTGAAGTGCGCAAAAGAAAGGAAAAAAAAAAAATCTCTTTACGCTATTAATTTATCACTGTAGAATGGTTCCACTTTACTTTCCGCTATAATAATGAATTTCCTTTCTCTTTCCTTCTTCCACTTCTAAGAAAGCAGTATTTATTTATTTTTGACATCATACATAATCCCAATAAGTAATTTGAAAAAAAAAAAATACACTGATTTATTCTCATTTTTTGTTTTTTTACTACAATTATTATCGAAACCGCTTCGTGTCATTAGCACCGCACCGAAAGAAAGAGAGAAACAATCCACACTGTCATTAACGCACAAAAAAGACTATCACCGTTATTGAAGGAGATCGTCTTTCACGTCATCATTCATATATACCAAAGAGAAACGAAAGCATTCGTCACATAATCAGTACACCTTACGTACTACAAAAAAAAGAAAAAACACTTAGATATAACACTAGTATACCACCCCCTTTATAATTAAATATTCAAGCAAAGTTTTCTTTAAAAAAAAAAAACAATATCGACATGAGCTACGTTTCTAATAAGCCAAAGGTAACCCCCCGGCCCGACACCGCCCCAGATCTTAGTAGTAAAACCAAATCCCACCGCACCAGCGCTGGGAAGGAAGAGGTTCCCGCCTCCGCGACCAAGCCCCGCACCACCAAAGCGTCCACGGAGGAAAAGAAACCAGTTGTAGCCACCCCTAAAGGAGAGAAGGAAAAGGAGTCGAAAGTAAAATCCACCAAGACGGTTGAAGAAAAAAAGCCCGCTGTAGTCTCTACCCCAAAGGGGGAAAAGGAGAAGGAGTCCAAAGTAAAAACTACAAAAACGAGTAGTGAAAAGGTCTCCGTAGTCTCCACTCCCAAAGGGGAGAAGGAGAAGGAAACAAAGCCTGTTGTGGCCAAAACTAGTGAAGAGAAGAAGTCTACGAGTGCTGCCAAAAAAGAGGTAGCGGCAGCCAAGGAGAAGCCTAGCACTGCCGCCCACGAGGAGAAGAAGGCAGCGGCCCCTGTCACCGCCACCAAACCGGTAGAGACCAAAAAGGTAGCAGGGGAGAAGCACACGACGACGACGACGACCAACACCACGACTAGCAAATCGAAAGAAACAAAAGCCAGTATCCCCGCCCCCATAGACTCTGACAAGTACCCTAGACCGACCCCCGTGAATGTCCTCACCTCCCTCTCCTCCTCCGGCTCCGCATACAAACCCCGCGACCCCCCTAACCTGTCGCAGCCAAAGTACTCTGACCCGATGTGCGCCGATGCCGAGGAGAGCATTGTAGAATCGACACGCAGTTTCCTTACGCGACTGTCGCTGGAGGATGCGGTGGCGGTGCTGCAGCGCCTGCAGGCCCTCATGATGACCCACATCGCCGCCGTCACCGAGAACGCCAACAACCCCACCGCCCTCTTCGCCCCCCTTCCCGCGCTGACCGAGGTCGACCCCTTCAAGCTGAGCAACCGCCCGCTGGAGGACATCGCCGAGGAGCTCTCCAAACAGCTGCGGGAGCTGGTCAACGCCTATGAGGCCTCCTCCGCCGCGGACCGCTCTCTCATGGGCGTCCCCGACCGCCGGCCCACCCAACCCTTTCCCACCGATACCACAGAGGAGCCCAAGCTGGACGGCGGGACGTTCGGCCCAATGGTGATGACGCAGGGCGGTAGGACGGGCTACGACAATACCTTTGGCCCCATGTTTAGCACCGTCAAGGTGGAGAACGACGACGACGACGATGGGGCGGCGGTGACCGCGACGGTAGAGAAGGGAGGGACCAAAGGAAAGGGCGACGGCTGCTCCGTCTTTGGTGACCTCTACTCCACCCAGTACACCTACCCCGACGGCACCGTCATTAGTTTCCCCAAGTCCACCTTTGGCGAGTTCGTCGACACCAAAAGCGCCGAGAATGTCTACGTCCCCAAAGTCACCGTGGCCAGTAGCGTCAAGACCATTGGCACACAGACGGAGAACCTAGCAGAGACCACCGCGGCCTCCACGACGCAGGTGGCGAAGGATACCACCATGAACAAAGAGCTTCTCGACCGCTATCTCAAGTCGTTGGAGGATAGACTCTCGGAGAAGGATAAGCTAGACGCCCTGCGCGAGGCCCGGAGAGACCTCCGAAGGGACAATAACGCCGTCGACTCCCTCGGGCACTTGGCCTTTCAGCAAAAACTAAAATAATATAATAAAGTAGAAGAAAAATATAAAGAGAGAGAGAGAAGTGTGTCTTTTCGTTGGACCCACTCTAACTTTTTGTCTTCTACATCGTAATAAGTAAAATAAAATATAAAAGTGGGTCACAAATGATTGCTAAAAATATGTAGTTTTTTTTTTTTATAAATCTAATAAAAAAAAAAAACTCAATCAAAACTTCAAACAAACAAAAAATGTAAATGTTCAATTTGATTAACCGTATTTCTCCCAAATTTTTTTTTCTTTTACTATTATTATTATCATTTCGCAATAACTAAAATTTGATTATTTTCACCTAATGACTACGAAGATTGTGAGACACTCTTTTTACGTTTTTTTGTAAACGATTGTTGTAAAGCATTTTTCTCACATATTTTATCTGTATGATGTGCTTCAATTTCTCTCTCTCTCTCCCTCCCTTAATTTCCTCTTCTCAACTAACATTAACGAATAAAAAACAAAAAAAGAAATAAAGTTCTCTCTATTATAGTTTTATATACACCGTGTAGATTTACTTTGTAAATTACCCTACACGACGAAACACAAAAATCATTTTATTTTATTTTTATTTTATTGTTTTGTTTTCATTGTTAGCCATCACTGTACATAATTATATATTTATAAAAGGAAAAAAAAAAAAGCTGAATTGTAAACAAACAAGCAAAAAAGTTTATACACCTATATAAATTTGAAAAATAAAAAAGTAAAAACGAAGTTAAAGATATCTTCAAACAAGAGTAAGAGCAGAAGTACGACCTCGACGATGGGGTCCGGTCTTTGCGTATCCAACACCCCTCAACCGATGGAATCCGCGAGAATGAACTCCCCCTCCGCCTCCACCGGGGAGGACGCCGCCGTCGTCAGCACTACCACCCAGTCCTCCCCCCCTCGCCGCCTGGACTTTATGACAGAGTACCCCGCCACAGGCACTTACCTCAACAATCATAACAATAATAGTAGTAACGGTCCTAATCAGCAGCAGCCGGTACAAATCCGTTTAGGCTCCGCCCGTCAGAGACCGCTGACCTCTGCCGACGCGGCGGAGTGGTTGGGCCAAACCCCTATAGAGAACATCAATACCGAACAGAACGGTAATGCGGGGGAGGCCCAAAGGTGGGGCGAGTCCCCCCTCGGCACCCTCACCCCTAGAGCCCAAGAAACCGTTCATGAGGTGAATGAAATCTTCCGTCGCTGCGGCGGGGAGGAGCAGTTGCGGCCTGGGGAGCCCCCTGCCACGCAGGCGGAGGAGAGTATGTTCAAGATCTTTTGTAGTTTACTGCACAGTCCCGCGGGTCGCTTCTTTGTCAGTCACCCCGAGGTGATCCTCTCCAATCGGTATTGGGTCTTCACCGCACCAGACTTTAGGGTGGACGACGCGATAGAACAGTTTCGGGTCAAGTACGTCTTTCTACCAGGAACCGTCGGTCAGAGCTACTTTGCCATCCGGGACAAAACCTTAGAGGACTCCGCCGCCATTAGTGAGACGACGGCGAGCAGCCGCCCGAGCTCGGGGAGGGGGAGGAAAGTAGGCACGCTCGACAATGTGAGCGTCGTGACTGTCAAGGCGGTGAACTTCACCAAACGAAAAGCCAACTTGGAGGAAATAATAGCGGAGCAGCGGGTGCTGGTCAACCTTAGCCATGCCAACATTCTCAAGACGTACGATGTCCTAAATGACGACTTCTTGGAAAATATGATTGTGATTTCTGAATTTATCCAAAACGGCAACATCTCCACCCTTGCTGGTAAATTTGATGACTCGGGGGATCAATTACGGAAGATTCTCTGCGACGTGACGGAGGGTCTGCGGGTATTGCACACCCACAACATTTATCACCACAACCTCAAATTAGAAAACCTCTTTCGAGTCGACAATGACAACTACTGTGTCGCCGACGCGGGTTACTCTCGCATCTTCACCTCTCAGTGCCCCGAGCAGCTGGTGTTTAACGGGGAGCTCGCCTGTATCCCCCCCGAGGTGTTTGCCGAGAACAGTCGGTACGCCCTGACCGACACGATGCTGCGAGAAAGGGAAAATAATAGTCATAGTAAGACCGGTCACAGCACCGTCACACTCGGCGGGGAGACGGCCAGTTCGAGGGATCTCAAGGGACTCTCGGATACCCTCTCCAAGGTGGACGTGTGGGGACTCGGGATTCTCATGTACCGCTTGGCCTACGGTAAGAGCCCTTTCACCATCGGCGACTGCACCTTTGAGCAAGCAAAGGAACGAATTCTCAACTTTAAATTAGAGTTTCCCAAAAAAGACTGGCCCTTCGCCTCGGACCTAGAAGACGCTATTTCCTGGTGTGTGGAGAAGGACCCGAATAAACGGCCCTCCATCCTGAAATTGCTGAAGCATCCCTTCTTCAATGTCTCCAACAATGTATTTACCATGCACCAGAGCGGCCACCTCCCCTCCCTCCGCACCAACAGTTTCTTTGTCAGCTCCTCCAACTTGGGCGCCAAACGGAAGAACTCCAAGGCCGGCTACTCCTTCGAGAGGCACCTCGGAAAGGGCCGCTGGTCAGAAACCCTCTTGACCAAGCAGCGCGGCACCTCGGACTACTACGCCTTTAAAATTATTAGAAAGTCGCTCCACAGTCGACTACATGATTTGAACGAGAAACAGGCGAAGGAGCTCCGCCGCCGGATCGCGGTGTGCCGTAAAATTAAACACCCCAACTTAGTAAAATATGTAGATATTATTGACGGTACCAAAGGGTGCTTTGTCGTCGAAGAGTACATTGCCGCGGATCGTCTCAAAAACTTCCCCAATGTCTTGAGTGACAATGAAAACAAGTACAACATCGTCTTCTTTTTGTTCCAGGTGCTCTCTGGCATGTTTGCGCTTCACAGTAATGGTGTTCCGCACCTTTCCTTAGCCCCCAACAACATTTTCTTTGACGACACCAACGGGGACTACAAACTCTCCGACTACGGTCCGCTCTTTCTGAGTGAGAGGGAACTCAACGAGGACCGCTCCACCTACACCCTTCCCAACTGGATCAAAGACAAGGACACCATTAGCGCCACCAACGTCGACACCTTTTGTATCGGTTTACTCGCCGTCTCGCCTTATATCGAGAATTGGGAGAAAATGTGGGAGCAATTCATTGCGGGAGAGGGGCAGATGGACCCCGAAAAGCTCCTCGCTTCCATGAAGGCCACACCAGAGCACCCCATGTACAAGGACTACCGCGATTTCACTGAGACCTGTCTCACCAAGGATATTTCCGTAAGGAAGTTGCTCAAACACCCGCTCTTTTCGCACTTTCGCATCAAGTCTATTGACCAAAAACTGGAGCTTACCGATAACGAGATTGAGAACGCCATTGCCGCCAAGTCGGGTCGCCCCCGTGTGGAGAGCCGAATTATGGATATCGTCGGTCACGACCCGGGACTGGAAAGCGCGATGGCCGATGATGACGACAATCCCAATGAAATCTCCATTAGTTGCTTTGAACGGTTGAAGCGGCTCCATGAGTTTACCGGTAAGAACATGATTTGCAATCAGTGCAAGAGCGAAATGCCATATGTGGTGTACTGCTGTATGGAGTGTCCTGACTTTGTCCGGTGCGGTAAGTGTGTGGTGAACAATGACCACAAGCACGAGCTGATCCCCTACTACGTCCACAGTGTCGCCCACCTCGACTCGGGCAAGAACCGCGCCGCACTGATCCCCATCACCACACTACGCGACCAGCACGCGGTGGAGACGTTGGAGATGAACGCCAACTACCCCGCCGGTGTGCTTACTTCCTACTGGAAAATGGGAGCCACCAACAGTCTAGGGAGGACCGTGGCCTCGATCGGTTTCGACTCGGATGACGACGACAGTGTCAGTTGCAGTCCGTGCTCCAGTAACGCCCTCATTGAAAGCACGCTTCACTTTGGCACACGGATTCAAAGCATCGACGGTCTCTCCCCCAAGAGCTCTCATCTCAACAGCTCCGTCTCCGCCCTTAACCTACCCTCCCTCCCCGCCGGTAACAAGAGCAACCTCCTCACTCGTTTCAAGAGCGGTAGAAGTGACATGAAGAGCTTTAAAAAGAACAAACTGACACTGCCCAAGGAGGGTGAAATCGATGACTTAACGGTGGAGCAAAGCATTGAAGTGTGTCGCGAGGAGAACTACGCCGACTTGATTCTCATCAACAAGGGACTGGTGAAGGTGCCCGAGGATATTTACAACCCTCCGTTGTTGAGCATCTCTCATCTTAGTCTCTCCCGAAACGAGCTGGTCTCCCTCCCGCATCAAATCGGTCTGCTAAAGAACCTGAAGGAGCTTATCGTCTCCGAGAACAAACTCGAAGAGGTCCCCGAAAGTATTGGCAACTTGCCCCTTCTCCAGCGCTTCGATGCGAGTCACAATTTGTTGGATGACTTGCCCCAGAACTTTATCTATCTCTCCAACCTGGAGACCATCTCCCTCGACTCCAACAAGTTCCACGAGTTTCCGCAAGTCTTGTTTAACATCACCACCTCTGAGATATCGTTGGCGGAGATTGAGCGAACCTTGGACAGCAAGAACACCGACGAAGAGGTGCTGGGAATGTTACCTCTTAAATTCATCTACATCACCGCGAACGACAACATCACCGCCTTTCCCGATATCAAAAAGATGAAGCGTTTCAGCAAATTGGTGCTCTGTCTGGATAATATGCCCTCCATTTATACCTTTTATAACCGCAACAACATTGCCGAAAAACTCCCCAACGTCACCGTTAACTGGAATAAGCGCTACCCCGATGAGATTATTGAAAACCTCTACTGTGGTGCCCTCCGCAGTGCCCAGTCGCAGTTTGTGTACGAAAAGCTCAACATCAAGTACCTGCTCACGGTGGGCCGAGACCTCACCCCTACCCCACCCGAGGGCGGAAAGCACCGTGTCATCATTGTCGACGATATCCCCGGCGCGGATATCCGCTCCTCCTTCCAAGAGGCGGTGGATTTTATCGATGAAAGTCTCCGTCGCAATTTGGGCTGCCTCGTTCACTGTTTCGCCGGTATGTCCCGCTCCGCCACCACCGTCATTGCCTACCTCATGATGAAGAAAAGGATGCGGATGGATGAGGCCTATCTGCTGACCAAGGCTGGTCGCCCCGCTATTAACCCCAACAAGAGTTTTGTCGAGCAGCTCATTCAACTTGATGAGGAGCTCTTTGGAAAAGATGTGCGACCGCTAGACCTCGCCTCTTTGGGAAGAGGGGATGACACCGAGGACGCCCTCAAGGAGGACCTGGACAACAAGACCGCCTCGAAGCGCAAAAACAAGGAAAAGGCGGCCGCGACGAACGGTGATGCCACCGAAAAGAAGGACATCGCTCGAAAAGAAAGCAAGCGGACAGGAAGTAAGGCGACGGTTAAGGACAAGGAGGACGAAATCAGTGAGCAAAAGATGCTCGAAAAGAGAGAGACCATCAAGGCGGTGGACCTCCTCCCCCGTCTCAAGTCCGGCGCCACCTCTACGGTTGGCAGACTCAAGGAGGAGGCGTCGAAAGAGAAAGACTCCCGCGACTCCAATTCCCCTGAAGGCATCAAAGCACCCCCCGCCGCGCCGGCCCGCAACGGCGTCGCCCTCGGCACCCCCGACAAGGCTGCCCCCACCGACGACCTTACCCTCAAGAAAAAGATGTCCTTGAAAGAAAAGAAGAAGTCGATCCAGCCCCCTCCCTCCGAGGACGCGGAGGAGTCAATTGTCATGACCGTCAACGGCGTCAACGACTTGGCCTTTACCCCCGCCAAGGCAGAGGAATCGATCGTCATGCCGGTCAATGGGGAGTTCGAGCTCGACTTTAGCACCGTGAAGCCCAAGCCCACCTCCGCCCCCACCAAGAAAAAAAGCGAAGCAACCAAAAAGAAATTTGTACCCAAATTGAAGAATTTAACCCCGGTAAAGCCGATCGGGGGTGAAACCGAAACTCCCATCGCTCCCAATGTACCAT
>AUXL01000012.1:0-38028 GCA_000482185.1 Angomonas desouzai | reverse complement strand
GTAGTGAAACACGACCGCGTCCTTTGTAAAATTATTCCCGTAGACGCAGGCGGCCGAGACGGCACACTCTGTCGCCCGCTGAACAAAGCAGTCCCGCAGTAGCGTCGCGTACATCATTACAAGGGAGTTTACACTCTTCCAGCTCCGGCCCCTCAAGACGGGAAGCACGGCGCCGAACTGACAGGCCGTCTCAGCGAGGTCACCACGAAAGGTGGCACTGCTGAGGTACTCTAGGAAGAGCAGACCGGTAAGCTGCACGCCGTGGAGGGGGAGAGCCAGCATGATGGTGTGGAATTTGCCCACTGCCGGTTTGCTAGACATTAGGGGAAGTAAAACGGATGACTGTCAGAAAAGGGTAATAACCGTTGTGTTTGAGTGGGGGGTGATAGATTGTATTGGTGGTCTAGTAGTTTTATATTTGAAAAGTAAAAATGATAATTATATATAAAGGCGTGAGTGAATTTTTTTTTTAATTTTTTATTTATAAAAAGTAAACGATGAGAATCGAAGATATGAAAAAAGAACAGAAAATTAAATATGTGAGATGACTTTGTAAGAAGTCTGAGGTAAAAGAAAAAAAAGGGTGACAAAAAATAATATATAATAAAATACTCTACTTTTTTCCTTTTTTCTAAAAGTGAAAAGAGGAAGAGAAATAGGGAGTGTATACAAACTCCAACAACAGTATTATGCTGCTACACCAAAAAGGCGATATTGCTCACCGAAGTTTTTTTTGTTCTTTTGTTTATTTCTTGCAATAAATCTCTTCTATAAAATATAATAACTTTGTATAGATTATAATAAACATTGACATATATGTATAAATATATTCATCTAAATCGCTCTTTGACCATTATTTATTCATTTATTTGCTTCAGTAATTGGAAAAAGGAGTATCGATAATAGAAATGTCATTTCATAAGAACAAATATTTACACATTGTTTGTTTGACATTTTTCTTCTCTTTCGAGAAAGTATACTATTATAATAAATAGTATATTATCTTTTTTTTATTATTATTCTTATGGTGGACTATTTTTACATGTAAGGACCGTAGAATTTATGCTTTACCTTTTAATTATATATATGTAGTCTCTCTGAGAATATGTAAGACCCCCTTCATCGGGTCTCGGTGGGCCAGGACCAGACATTGACGGTGGAGTCGCCGGCGCAGGTGACGAGGGTGGGGATGGAGGGGAGCAAAAGTGCACGGAAGACACTAGCGGTGTGGGCCTTCATCTTCCACTGCAGACTACCGTCCGCGGCGTTCGTCAGCAGCACGGACTGATCCTTGCTGCTCGAAAGAACGCCCTTCCCACCGGACACAAAGTAGGCCCCATGGACGCTCTTCTTGTGCTCGGTAATGACAGCCATTTCGGCGTCGTTCTTACGGCAGTCCCACAGTCGCACGGTGCTGTCCATACCGCAGGAGACATACTGTGTAGGGGTGCCATCGGCCTCGTTGATGTCGACGTTCCAAATCGTCTTGGTGTGCCCAGGTAAACGCTGCACCACCGACGACCCTTGACGAAAGTCGTGGACGCAGACAAGCTTGTCATCGCCAACCGAGACGCCCATGTAGGGGATATGACGGGACATGCGCATCGCAAAGATGTGTGAGGTGTGACAGACTTGTTGACTGATGAGCTGACCGGTCTGCATATCCCACAGGCACACCTTGCCGTCCATCGCGGCGGTGACGACGCGACTCTCATCCGAGTTAAAGTCGGCGCCGTAGACCTTATGCGTGTGGGCGACCAGCGCGTGCACCACCCCTTTATTCCCCCTCGTGTAGATGCGGGCAATCTTATCGTCCATCCCCGCCAGCACCCATCGGCAGCTGGGGGAGTACACGGTGGTCAGAATGGAGAGGTTCGAGGCGTTGGTGCCGAGGTCGTAGTTCATGACCACTTTGCTGGTCTGCACATCCCACTCCACCAGTCGCTTGTCCTTACCAGCGGTGAGGGCGAGGAGCTCCCCAGAGGTGCCGACGGCGAGACTCATGGTGTAAATAGGGGTGCTGTGGGGGACCACCGTCTTGACCAGTGTGGGGTACTTGTTCTTGAAGTAGCCTCCGTCAATGCTCTTTTGGACATCGCCGTTGGGGGACTCGGAGGCACGGCGCACGTTTTGCTTATCCTCTCCGGCTTCCGCCTCTCTGTTCGCCTCTGCCATCGCCTTTTCGTCGATCTCATCGTCGTTGAAGGGGTCCACTACCCCTTGACGGGCGATCACCCGCTTGACGCCACCGGCATCGGGCACCTCTTCGTAGTTGGCGCGGCGCACGGTACGGGGTTTGGCGCCGGTGGACCCCGCGGGCGGCAGTTGCTGCATCGTCTGGAGATCGACGGTGTAAGTGTGTTTCTTGAGCACCACCGTGCACTGGGAATTTTTTTGAAGGAAGGCGTTCTCTAGTCGCTCCGAGGACTCTTCATTGTAGGCCTCAAACTGACCAGGACGGGTCACATCCTCGACGAACCACCCCACCTTTTCCCCGGCCTCCTTGACGGCAGTGTTGGGGTGTTGCTCTGTCACCGTTCCCGTCAGCTCATCCGCCCCCCACACCACACCTATTCCATTCTTCAGTGCCTCACCATAATTCAAGTTTCTACGGATCCACTTGAGCTGGCTGGGGTCGCGGGAGCCTGGGGGGAGGGCGGAGCCGGTGTTAGCGTATTTGGTGGTAGCAGTGACTAATCGCTGCTCCTTGGGAACACTACCGCCGCTGCCCATTTCTAATGAATGCAAAAAAAAAAAAAAAGGTAAACGGATGTGTTTTCTATCTGTTATATAACCGAGAAGAAATGGAAGAGTGACATTAGTAAGAGTATAACAGTACAAATACACGGAAAGTGATAGAAAAGCAGTTTAAGAAAAAAAAAAAAAAAAAATAGTATGCAATTTAAATAAATCTGTGATTAAAGGGAATATTAAACGGTCTCGTCTCCCACTACTCGAAGCGACTCCAGCTGAGGCGCATATACCCCCGACACTATTTCCTTCCATTCCTCCACACTCCTCTCTCCTAATAGAAAGCTGCACTCCTTGATGGCACCGTCCACGAGGGTGACGTTTCCTTCGTCGCCTTCCTCATCTCCTTCTCCTTCTAGTTGTTCTACCAAAGCCGTCAATAGGTTTACTTTGCGTAGGAGCAGTAACATATACTCTAGCACCCCCTGCGCCTCCCTGACCTTGACTTGGTGCCGCTTGAGAGTTTTGTTCTCAACTGTGATGCCATCGAGACAGCAGTGGAAGACCAGCTCACAGGAGCGGAGGTGCAATACGGGACGAAAGAGGGAGACGATTTTTTCGTACTCTTCGAATGAAACAGGGGGAGAAGAGGAGGTACCAGAGGGGTTTTCTTCTTCATTTGTTTCATTCGGAATCACCTCAAAGTCGCTCATCTCTTCAACCGATGTTCCTGATGAGGGTGAGGTGAATCCCTCCCCATCTGTTGACTCCATCAGCTTTTTGCTCTCTTCATAAAACATCTCCTGGTAGTGCCTCTCTTTTCCGTTCACCGCATTAAACGTAGCGAGCATTTCATTCTTGTAACGCCAATCATTCAGCAAGGAAAGATAAAGGTTTACCGTACTCTTTTTGTAAAAATACTTTCCCTTGTATAACGGAAACACAAAGTCTGTCAGCCAGGTTGGACTTCCGTTTTGGTTCATGTCGTTATAAAAGGCATTGCAACGTTTTAACGGGTCCAAAATAAGTTTCCAGTTTTGCTGAACAATGTTGCCAGCGTACTGCGCCAGGGCCTTTTCTCCTCTTAGTTTACTGCGGTGGTGAATGTCAGTACTCGGGGCGGCCAGGAAGAGGGGCTTTAGCACTGCAAACACTTTCCTCGTGAGGGCTGCGGTGGAGGGGGCGTTAGGTTGAGACTCTTGAAGCGCGCAAAGGCTGTCCATTAGGTCCCTGACGAGTAAAGTGAGAAGAGAGGTATCAAACTCGATGGGAATGACTGACGAATCAGATGATTCCATCCCCTCCATTTCCTCCATGTCATCTGTCTCACCTCGGTGGCGAAACACCACCGTGTAGGGCTGACTCAGCAGATAGAGTATTCTTTCCCTCATCGCCTTCTCCATGCGGAATGGGAGGTCCGTTCCAACGCCCGCTATAGACTCTAGGAAGGACAACAGCAAGGGCTGGGGTTGGTCCTGTTGAAGCCACCGACATTGCTGTACTGTAAGACGGTGAAACATGTCAAATATTTGATCCAAATCCTCTGTAAAGAAGGGTTCTTCATCCGCGGTGAGTCTGTCATATCCTAGTTTGCGGGCAACAGGGGAGACCACACTGACCATGCTATTGACCTGAACATTGCTGGAAGCCTGTAGAGAAGGATTCTCGAGCACGGAAAGTAGACAAAGAAACAGACAGAGACCTTCGATTTGATGGGCAATGACATGCTGATCTCTACTCTGAAGGCTCAATAGCCGTCGCAGGTACCCCATAGCAAGGTCGAGAAGCGGGCCTGATTCTTTCCCAGACACCCCACTCTCCACCGCGTACTGTTGTAAAAGGAAGAGAATAAGAACCAGAGAAGAGGTTCGATTGGGGTTAAAGCGGTGATTCTGAGATTTGGTGTGTGCATCCTCATGACACTGAAGTAATTTCGTTTTGAGGAGCAAAGCATCCTGGACCAGACCGGAGATTGCCGTTTCCAACAGCTCTTTCCGAGAAACTCCATCGGCAGGACTACTGGAAAGCAGATCCATGGCAAAATGATAGTGAAATCCTTTAGGAAAGTACCGAGAAGAAGCGAAGTGATATCCTGTCAGTGCCGTATTGGGGTCCGCGATATGACGACGGATGTCGCGAAACACTAATAAACGGTCTTCCACTGAACTTTCACCTCCCTCCTCTTCTATTCCTTTAAAATGGTAGAAATAATACGCTTCTAGGAGCAATAGTTTCTCTCCTCCCTTTAATTCCTTTTCACTATCTGGAGAGGGGGAACGAAGCACCTCGAGTGCTTCCTCCACATTTTGTGCGGTCATCATTGTTTCCATTAAGTGGTCCATGACACTCACCGGCGAAGCCATAGAAGAGGAAGGAAGATTCTCTGCGGGTGCAGCCGTTTCTGTGTGTGCCGAAGTATCTAGAGGATGCTGTTCTGAAATACTGCGGCAGGTACTATTTACTAGTGTGACTGCAAAAAGGGAGGATCGCGCGATGAGGGGAACACGACGCACATTACCAAAGAAAAGCGATGCGCGCGTCCATTGCCGCCACATGGGCACTGTATTTTTAATAAAAGAGTAATACTTTCTATAGTAGTTTTTTTTTTTTTTAAAAAAAGGGGTAGTAAGAACGAAAAAGACAAAGTTTGTAATATGGCAACAGAAGGAATAATCAGGAAAGGGCAAACAAAACAGTAGTCTACAACTACTTCCCTCTTCAATAAATGAATTGTTTAATTGTTTATTTTATCATTATCATTATTATTATTATGATTATATCACTACGTCATTCTTAGGAGGACTTCCCCTTCTCCTTCTCCTCTCTCTTGCGGATGACCTCATAGTTGTACGTGCGAGAGGTGTTGACCTCAATAATCGTAATCTGCTCCTGCACCCACGCCAGGTCCTCCTGGACTTTTAGAATGTTCTCCCTCGCCCTGGCCTGGTTGTCTTCTAGCATCGCGATGGCCTCGTCGTAGGTGTACTCCGCCATCACGTTGGCCCCCAGCCATAGCATCACCGTCTGCTGCGGGCGGACCTTGGCCTTCACAAACACACTCTCGGTGAGGGCGTAGTCCAGTTCCACCGGGGGCTCTCCATCGCGCTCGGAGATGTCAGTTTCATAGTTGAGCTTATCCTTCAAGTGTTGCACGGCTTTCAGTGTCTTTTGGACTTCGGGTAATTTCTTTTCTAACGTCTTTTTACTAGCCGTCAACTTGTTTTCGGAGAATTTGTACTTGCTGAATTCCTCCGAGAGGCGCTTGATGATGTTGTCCGCGTTGCCGCCGTTTTTCTTCACATACTCATCTATGTTTTCAATGAACTTGGCACGGGGGATACCACGGGGGTTCTCGTACTTGTCATCAAAGGTAAAGAGAGGCTCAGCCTGAAGTGTGGAGGACATTTTGGATTTAGTGAGGGGGTCAGTCTAATAGTGTGTAGAGGGTAATATTTAGTTCTAAAATAAAAAAAGGGTCAAGGGGAGAAAGAGAGAGGGAGGTGGGAAAAAGAGACGTATTTCACGAAAGTTAAGCGAAGATGGGTATCTTTTATTTAATATCAAAACACAACAACACTTTTTTTCTCTTTGTACCATGAAATGTGAAAAGGAGGTGAGCAACTACGTGATACGTAAAACACCCAAAACGATAAAAAAGCAACAACGGATCTCGTTCCAATGGTTTTTTTACTCTTCACGGAACACTTTTAAAAACAGCGTCTCTTTTGTCGCAGCAACAAACTGTCTGGACTCCAAGTGATTTCGCTCTGGGGGACTGAAGTACAGCACCAATCGACCTTCGTAGGCCTCCTTGAGTATCGCAATCGCCGCTCGATGCACGTCCAACGCCCCTTTCCCGTTCTTTACATAGAACCCCTTCTTTTTGGCAAAGCTCTCGCAGAGTTCATAGCTGCTCCAGGGGTACTTGCTAATATTGCCGTCCTCATCGACCGGCTTAAGGTGGTACATTTGCTCGAGGGGGAGGTGGGTGGCGAGGTAGGCGACACCACTCATGGGGTCCCGCACCTGCGCGATCTGGTGGGTGCCAATGACGGCCTGTAGGGGTGGTGGGAGGCCGAGGAGGGGGAAGGCGAGCCCGGGGCTGTCGATCAGGGTGACGCCATCGACTGGCATTGGGATCGTCTGCACATGCTTGGTGTGGCCCGCCGTCTGACTTACGCTGACCACTTTAGTCCCTCGAATGCAGTTCAGCAGGGAGGACTTGCCCACGTTGGGGAAGCCGACAAAGGCGATGTGGACGTAGGAGTGGCTGTCCTCCTCTCTCGCATCCAGCACCTCTTCCTCGCTGTCATCCCCTTTGACACAGTCGTCATCGCTGGCGGAGAGGTGGAGACTGGAGATGTCACTATCGCTTTCACTGTCCTGGGCCTGTTGGTTGTAGCGCTGCTTCTTCTTGTGCCGCTTCTTATTCGATCCCTTGTCTCGCTTATGACGGGGGGCGATGATGGGAGTGGAGCGATTGGAGGGGGGCTGACTGCCGCTGCGGGGACTGTTGGAATCGTCGTCGTCCTCTGAAGAGGAATCCTCCACTATTTTCTCTGTTTCTTTGGCTTCTTCTGGAGTGGCGGCACCACCTTCGGTGAAGATACGCCTTTCACCATAAAAGAGACGAGCCAAACGCTTCGAGAGCTGAAGGAGTTCATCAATCGACTTGGAAACAGTCTCAATCATTTTTAACTCCTCTTGACCGGAGTGAAGACTTTGATTGGCCTTTTTCATTCCTTTAAAGTTGGCACGATAATAGTGATTGTGCTCTGCATCGGTGGTGGTGGTGTTATTATTGCCATTCCATTTACCAGTGCGAAGGGCCTCGTATAGTTTGGCCTTTCGCTTTTCATTCTTTCGTCGCCGCTTTTGCACATTTAATTGTCCATTCTTTTCCTCCATCGCGGTGAGACTAAAGGGATCTGCGGTAAAGGTTCGGATAATGATAGGGGCGGCCGCTGGGGTGTGGGAAGGAATGGTACCGTTTTCTAGGTAAGCCTCCTCCTCCTCTCGGCTCATAATATTCAATCCATAGAGTTTCAGAAATCGTCTCAGAAATCCAATCCAGTTGTGTACGACAAAAGGGGGCACCAAATCCGCCTTGTTCATGATCACGACAAGTGGTTTTTGCTCCTCCACCGTAATATACCGTAATAGTCCCAGTGGTAAGTGGACAATAGGGAAACGACTGTCAGCCACGAGAAACACCACATCGCTTAGTTCCACCGCCCTCCAGAGTTGACGCCACACCTCGAGATTGCGTTCGTAGGAGTTGATGGTGAGACGAGGGTCCAACGGGTTCTGTACCACCGCCTCTGGGAAGGAGGCATTGCCTAGGGCGCTATCCGGACTGCGTTCCTGACGGGTGGCCCCTCCTTCCTCACTCATCGCGGCATACTTTTCAATGGGAAACTGTTCCAAATACTCCAAATACACTTTAAACCGTTTTTCTTCAATGTGGTTGATTCTTTCATTCAATGGGAGCGACGCATTGGGGTTGGTTTCCTTTTCCTCATCAGAGCTGACGTCTTCTTCACTAATGGCCTCCAGCTCAAACACCGTTTCGTTGGAGAGTACGTGAAGCGATTCGGGGGACTCCGTACTCTCCGCTTCTGATGCTCTCCAACCACGAGAGGGTAATTCGATCGAGAACGGAAAAAAGGCGCTGGCCGCACCGAGGACGGTGTGTTTCTTGGACGCGGCGGCAGTAGAAGGCGGTGAGACACTCCTCTCTCTCTCCGGTGCTGCTGTTGGGTCTCTGAAGCTGTTGTTAGAGCTGCGTGTCACGCGCTCCATGTTGCCATAGCCCGGTGCGGTAAACCAACTCCCAAAGGGGATCCCATTTTGATTCATAAAGTAACGATGGGCTAACGGTTCGTAAGAGAGCTTTTTGCGCTGTTGCACGAGGACGTCACTTTCCTTCAAAAACGCACTGCGTACCCCTTTTCGGTCCTCGCCGTAGATGTACTCTTTTTCTTCCCCTCTTGCGGCATCCCCTTCGTGACCCTCTTCCTCCGAGTCACTACCATCTTTTTTGTTGCTCGCCTTTCCCTTTCGATTGTGACGTTTCTTTTGCTTCCTATTGAGGTTGTTTTCGGCGACCATTTTATTAAAGTACTCCGCCTCAAAATCTTCACGGTCTACGCCGTCCCGAAGGGCCTCATCCAGCGCCGCCTCATACGCCTTTTCCCTCTCTCGTTGTAATTCTTCGTTATCCCTCTTTTTTTGCCGCTTCGCTTTCAACTGCTCTTTTTTCTTCTTTCCGCTGAAGCACTCCGACTGTTTTTCGGGGGGCATGGCGTTTAGTGGAAATGATACTAGGTTATTGTAGTACTGATAATAATAAGAATAGGTAAGTCAACTTGCTTTTTTTTTACACGAAAAGATAAAAGGGTGGTGAACTGTTTTGTAAATGTTACAATAATGCGAGACAAAAAGCATGTAAAATACATTGTAGTCATCGATGTTTGTAGACCATTTTTTTAATTTTTTATTGTAAATATTTGCAGAGTTTTATTAAAGTACAAAAATAAAAGATACACAACAGGATGTGGAAAAATTAATAGAAAAGGGTCGTGACGAGAAAATGAGTTTTGAAGTCGGTACAACAGTTTTTTTTTTGTTTGTTTTTTTCCAATTCACCCTACACATTCTACAAAAAACAAAATAATTATAGTAATTAAAAATAACTGGGAGGTATATTAAAGTTTTTTTTTTTATTATTATTATTATTGTTTTTGTTTAATTAATTATTCGAATTGTAGCATTTCTTCCATTCCATAGAGGGCACGACGCAGCTCCTTGCCGAGCATTTCAAGGGCCAGTGTATAACTGTGAAGCCCTTCGGCGTCGGTGACGGTAATGGGGGTCGTGAAGCTTTCGTTGAACTGCACCAGCGAAGAGGACGAAGAAGAGTCGCCAGAGTTAAATTCAGAGCCGTCGGTCTGAGAATAGGTAATACGACTGCGTGGCCGTCTGCCGTCCACCGGCAGTGGAGGCTCCTCCTCGTAGGCGGCTAAGGCCTCAAAGGACCTGCCGTAGGGCAGACTGGCGATATCATCGCTAGAGCGAAGGGCGAGATTAGGGCTGCTAGGCGCGTTGCTGTGTTTGCGACGGTGTTCTCCTCCACCTCCTCTCTGCTTCGCCTTCTGCCGTAGCTGCTCCACACGCGCGAGGTGGGAGTCCACCCGCTTCGGTCGATAAAAGGTCTGATACACATCCTGACTATGAGCGCGTTCGTGGTGGTATCCTCCCTGTTGCTGTTGCATCTCCTGCGGACCGCGGGGGTCGCCGTCCTTTTTGGGTTGAAAGATTTTGGTTTCGTTGGTGGGGGGTGTGGCGGCGGCGTCGCTGGTGGGGGAAGGGCCGTCCACCATTACCGAGAAGGAGGGGTCTGGCTGGGTGGTGGGGAATTCGCCCCCCTGTCCGCCATTCAGTACCGGAGAGGAGGCGGAGAGAGAAACGGGGGAATAGGGGTAGCCATTGCTATTGTTATAATTACTCCCATTCCGTCGGTGATGGGGGTTATTGATGCGCTGCTCGTCAATGGTTTTTCGAATCGTGGCCAGTAAGCACCGTTCCTTTCGGATACACAACTCCGTACTTAAGGTCCGGAACTGCATGACGCCCCTCGTCAACTCCGACGACGCACTACTCTCGGGGTGGTGAATATAAAACTCCAGCACATTGACAAACTTTTCGAGACAGGCGCTGAGATCCGCCGTGACGGGCCAAAGGTTGTTAAAGATGTGGACCACATCGTTTGTAAAGTATCCCTTCTCTCGCATCGCCTTCCAACTACAGGCCATGGTATAGACCAAGGCACATATACGGTACAGCGCAGCGTGAATGTCACCGGTGGCCCGGAGCGGGTATTCCTTCGGGATGACATGGAACTCATCACTGGCGAGCGGCATAATACTACTGGTTGCCTTCATGATATCCAAGAGCTTGAAAATGTCGACGAAAATGAGCTGCATGACTTTATCTTGAGGCGCCATGGTGAAGGCGTGAGGGACGAAGGAGTTTTTATTAGAGCTGTGCTGTTTCATGGCCTTTTCCAAGTCTGCCTCCGCCCCCGGTTCCTCTCCTTGCCTCAACGAAGACAGTCGTCGGAGGGCATGACCACTGAGGTTGTGGATATCCACATTCAAGTCACGTCGATCGTTGGAGCAAGGGACATAATTGGTGCCCACCTCATTAAACAGAAACATCAGTTTGGTGACTACTTTGCTCACATCCTTAAAAACGGTAATACGCTTCGTCAAGAGTACCTTATTTGGACTGACAGGGAAGATCACGACACTGATGAAGCAGTAAATTAAGATGGCAAAAGTGTTTTGCTGAATGCGACTCATCGTCTGGTCGGCGGTTTGCTCCGCAGGGGCTAAATTGGAAACAGCGACAAACGTACAGTACATGCAAATGGTACCGATTTTGAGGTTGGTACGGAAAAACGTCATGACAAAGCAAATGACACACAGCGCGGCGACACGGTCGACGGCGGTGTTGCACAGCGAGCCCGCAAAGAAACCCAACACACAACCAAACAGCGTACCCGTCAGACGGGCCGCACTGGCCTGAAGGGCTTCGACAGGGTTAGTACCCGACACAAAGGCGATAATGGTGGGACCGGAGAGCAGTAAACTCTGATCATCAATGTAGTAAAAGAAGATGACAGACACGAGCATGGCGACACTGACTTTGGCCGCTTCAATCACCACCCGCACTTGTGCCTCCGGGCGTGTGGTGAAGAGATCTTTAATAAGCATCGCATTCTCTATAAAAGGTTCGACAAAAGCGTTCCACACCACCGCAATCGTCGCCTTCCAGTCGTGAATCGGTTCGTGCAACATGACAAAGGTTCTAAATTCATCCAATGTGGTCCAAAAGTTGACGATAGAAAACACAAAAAAGGTCATGAGGGGGACGAATTCTTCCATACGCTCACTTCCGAGTTCTGCGGAGTCATCCTCGTAGAACAGCACACGTCGGGCAACGGAGAATTCGTCTTGAATTCGCTTTACCGACGACCCACACGCCTCAAACACCGGACCCAGATTCTTTAAATCCTTGTACATTTTCGACTTGTTGATATTATGCAATAAGGTCTCGACGGTACGGGATATCCCCTCCATTTGAGGCGCGAGATGATCCCGAAAGAGAATACAACGATCACTCTGGTCTAATATCTGGGGTCGGTCCTGTACAATGTTAATCACACGCTCCATCGCGCGAAGATTCAGTTTCAGCTTAAAAAGTAATTTCGTTTTTTCTTTGCGTACCTCTCGTCTCTCTTCTCGTTCAAAGAACAGCACTTCATAAAAGGTAAAAGCGTCTGTCTTGTCAAACTCCTCAATGAGGTGGTCGAGCATTCGCACCAGGTAGCGCACCTTCACCATGGCCATACTACGCTCCGTATTGGTGGCGACCCAGAAACAATTGATAATACCCGTAAAGGCGGTAGAGGTGTGATCAAAGATTTGACTACTTAACTTTCGACAGGCGTGGGTGGCGAGCATGGGGTAGGGAAGCAGGCTGGCCGCTACCGCGAATAGAGCCCCGAAGCCCCAGTCCACAAAGATGCGGGTGGGGTAGACAAGGTCTTGGTCCCCACTGAGTAAGTTCACCATGGCAATGTTATACAAAAGGAGACACATTCGGCGGGCGGAGCGCTCTGTGAACATGGCCATAATGAAGAGCACCACGACGTACACCACAAACCACGCAGCAATGTACTCATTTAGTTTTAGCGCCACGCAAGCGGTCGCCAGAGGCAGCCAAATGAACCCCGCCTTCACGTACTGCACGCAAAACTGTGTCGCCTGCCCCGTCGTCGTCCCCACCGCAATCACCACCGATGTCAGACAAAAGGTGCTACTAATAAAGGGAGAGTTTTTGAACTGCGCGTTGATAATGGCAGCAGGGACTAACATACCGATCAGCGTAACACGGAGGGCGTACTCGATTAGAAACCAAAAGTATCGTGTGGAGAGAACGGAGAAGGAGGGGCATATCTTGGACGCCCCAGAGGTACGAATCTCCCACGGGACATCAATCAGCGCCGGCGCCTTCCCATCCGCACTACCGGCGTGGTAGAGCTGCGGGACATAGGGGTTATTCCCGAAACTATCCTTAGGGACGTTATGGTTCACATTTCGCTGTCGAACAGAGGTGTGGGAGTGGTGACCGTTGCCGCGGTGGAGAAAGTTCAAATCCGATCCCCTTTGACTATAGCTATTCGCCCGGTACCGCTCATACCCCTCCTGATCCAAGGAGTTGAGATTCTGGATCAGGGGTGGGGAAACGAATTCTGGTTTTTCCTTTTCTGGGGTGGCGCCCGGTCCGGCGTTGTGACTCGGCTCCACACTGCTAAACTGCTGTGCCATCGTCGTCGCGTTGCTGGTGCTCGGACCGCTTCCAGAAGAATCTGCGGAGGGCTGCTGCAGCGGTGGTAGAGGGTGACGGGGACTATTGATAGTGGAGTGGTGATGGGAGTTTTCGCGGGGACTGTTATCGAGGGTACTCCTCGGACTATTGTAGGACTGACTCATATATGTATGATTTTCTCTGTTAGAAAAAAACAAATCTCTAAATATTAGACAATGAAAATTGTAAAGATTTAATGTGAAATTTACAAAATTGTAATTAAAAGGGAAAAGTAACGACTAAAGCAAAAAAGACTTCTGTGAAAAAAGAAGAGGAGTGATAAAAAGCGAAATGAAAACTAAGGAAAAGGCAGAGTGATCAAATTTCTTGGGAACAAAAGAAAAACAATAACAAATAACATAAACGTTATACTCGTTTAGTAATTTCATATTATATCTGTGCGTATGTCTCTCTCTCTCTCCCTCCTTCGTTCGAGTTTGTTCTCTTTCTTTTAATACAATAGAGAGGAGAGACGAGAGCGGGCGGTTTGGCTCTTGGGGTCGGTGGAGTGGAGCTGCATGACACACATGAGAATCGTCTTCACCTGCTCCTCCCGCTGCTTGATCAAATAGAGCCGCTTGGGTTTGGTGTCGATGGTACTAAGGTCAGCGACATTATCGACGAGGGAAACGCCCTTTTCACTATTGTCGTTTGCCACTTCCGTTGCGCCTTGTTTACCGCACTCGCTCTGCAGTCGGCGACGCTCTTTGATAGTCGCCTTTAAGGTAGAGAAGAAGGCCTCCATCGCCTCGGAGGGGTACTCGGTCATCGAGGCACGCGTATCCACATGTTCGTTTATAAGATTCATCATATCCAGAATGTACTGCTTTTGATCCTCAATAAACGCGGCCATCTCACGGAGGTCGTTGGCGTGCTGGTTGTTGCCACTGCTGTCCGCCTCCATCGCCGAAAGGGCCCCACTCAGACGGTTGGCGTCCTGACCGGCAAGTATCGCCGCCATACGGAGCTCCCCTTTCACAAGATTGGTGTCGAGTAGGCTCAGTGCCGTCTTGACCCGCTTGTCGCCCATTGCCTGCTCAAAGTTCTTTGTGACGTCATTCTTTGCCCAAATAACGTTCTGACGGGGGACATCGCCTAGCGTGGCGTAGGAGCGAGCGAGAAAGAGCCCTTCTAGTGCGCTGATCAACGCCATGGAGATAAAGACGGGATTTTTGTAGTAGTGTGCCATCAGCTCCGTCTCAGACCACCGGCGGACATCGAGGCCCAACTCCCGGTACAGCTGCTGCAGCTCCTCATTGGCCTTTTGTTTCGTCTGCTGTAGCATTTTCCGCAGCCCATCCAGTTGCTCCGCCTCCTCTGGCAGTCGAATGTGCTCACTGCCTATTAGAGCGGTATACACCTTTTCCATTAGAAACGCCGTCGAGGCACCTTTGGTGAGATCCATGCGGGCGGCAGAGGGCAGAGGGGACTGATCGGGATCGGACTCATTCTCCTTATCTCTCCTCTCTAGCAGATCGACGTTCATTTCGTTTTGGTAGTGCTCTAGGAATTTGTAGAGAATAGCCTCCAACCGCTTCTCCGTGACGTGTCCGCTCACCTTGTCAATAATGGTGCCTTGCATAATAAAGTACGTTACCGGCAGTTTGGCTCTCTCTACCGAAAACGCAGAGGCCAAATTTCGGTTTTCATCAGCATTAATCAAACACAACTTTAACCATTGAATGACATTCTTTTTGGCTGCCTTCTTCTCTTTTGGCTTCTTTTCACTGTCGTCATTGATCCCTTCAATCTGTACTTCATCCTCTTCGGGATCCTCTACGTCCTTTACCGCTTCTGTAGAGACGGTACTACCTGACGTCTCGGCGTTGATTCTATCCACCAGTGCCTCTGCATTTTTCATGTAGGAGCGACAATTTCCGTTCTCAATGTAATAAATAAAGCAAATCGCCTGTTGGGACTCTAGCACTTCCTTGTTGAAGTTTGCCGCGCTCACCTCTTGATGGAGGAAGCGGCGGGTGGTGGTGTAAGGGGTGCAAAAAAGAGGGAAGGGAAGTAGACGTCCTCTCCTTAGGTGGGCAACGCTACTAGCAGAGGCAGACACTAACGGGGGGAGTGCGGCCCGCCTTAGCGCAGCGCTTCTACAAAACATTATTTTTAACAATCTATTTTTTAAAAGAAGGGTGAGAAAGGGGAAGGGGTGTGTGTGGTTGTTCAGGCGTAAATCGTACAGTGATATTTCTGTTGTTGTTGTTGAACTACTTCGCGAAAGAATTTTTTCTTCTTCTTTTTGGTCCAAATAAAATTAAAATAATATCTCTATAATTTAATGGTGCTCTTTCTTTATACTTGCTGTATGCACGCTTTCTATATAATAAAACAATCTATGTGTGTGATCATAAAAACTAAAATGCGGGTGTACAGCTAAAAAAATGGGAAAGTAATATCAGTAGGATCCTTATAGCCACTCCTCCTTATTGGTGCCGCCGCGAATCTCCTTGGCGATGGGGAAGCGCGGAACATCCTGGGAGGAGAGCTCTTGGTACTGAATGGTGACGTACTTGCCGAGCATTTCCTTTCTAACGGACCACATCTTGATACGGCGATCGAGGGATACCTTTGGAGGGGCGTTAAAGCGGAGACCCTCTTTGGTCTCGCAGATAAAGGCGCCCAGACCGCCCTCAAACTTGCCTTCACCAGGGACGAAGCCCACAATCTTGAATTCGGCATCGTGCATTTGCTTGTACTTGAGGAGACCGAAACTGCGCTTACCGTGCTCATAGGGGAACTCGGGCCGGCGGATCATGACGCCCTCGAAGCCTTGCGTGCAGGCCTCATTGAGCACGTCCTCCATCTCCTCGGGGTGCACCTGGGCGGCGGGGACGTGATACACCTTGATGGTGTCGCCCTGCTCATTAGAGGCGACGGGGATGTTCTTGGCGGAGTCACGAATGGTCTTTTTCTTCTTTTCGTCATGGGTGTAGTTACTAATGCGCTTCGCTCCGCAGGTAGGGATCAGTTTCTTCAGCAGACGGTACCGTTCGTCAAAGGGGGCGTCGGGGGAGCTGAGGTTACCGCTGTACATGATGTCAAACGCAAAGTACTCTAGGAAGCGGGATTGGGCCTCAAGCAGCTCCGGCGTGCACCCCTTTCGGAGGCGACGGACAAAACCGTTCAGCTGCTCAAAGTTGCACTCCGGGGCAAAGAGCTCTCCGTCGAGCATCAGTGTAGGGTCCTGCTCAAAGAGGCGGTGGAGTTGCGGGACGAGGCCGTGGCAGCACTCCAGGATGATCCCGCCACGCGAGAAGAAGAGCACTTCCTTTCGCTTCTTGCTATATCCCACCATGCAGCGGATACCGTCAATCTTGGGGGAGGCCAAGAGAAGCGTTTCTTCCCCTTTAAGACTCTTTTGGAGGAGCTGGTCGGCGACTAACTCCCACCGTTGGGCTAGCATTGGCTGAATGTTCTTGTTCTCCCATTCGGGGTTATAATAGAGAACGGACTGATAGTTACTGTGCACCATGCGGGGGGCCTTTTCGTAGTGTGTGGTATCGTTGGAGTTGGCGATATTATCGGAAGAATTTTTGGCAGCAGCGTTGCGCTTCTGAGGGCGGTTGCACAGGGGGCAGACTCCACCCTCATTGATGAACTTGTTAATGTTCATTTCGAATTCTTCCTTGCACTGCGAGCAGCGCCACACCGCCTTCTTGACGCACACGGGAGAGACGTTGGCGGGGGTCTGCATCACCGTACCCCAGCAAGGGCCCACCCAGCAGGCGGCGAGATGGGGAAAGGCTTGTTGAATGGTGGCGGTCTTGAGCTGCTGATAAATCTTCTTTTGCTCCGCCGTGCGGCTCTGTGCGGTGCCAAACAACAATTCTACATCTTTACCGTTGCTCGCTTTCTTTTTGGAAAGGCTAGACGCCGCTCTCGACGCCGCCGCCACACACATGAACGAAGTGCGAAACATGGTGCAGAATATATTTGTATGAATAGATGTTTATGAGGGATTAAATGAGGAAAAAATACTGTTGCTATAATCAGTAGTTAATTATTGCTTATGATTTTATCTATAGTATTTAATTATAAGTGTATGATGAAATTAATAATAATAATAAAAATTATATAATACTTTAGAGATCCAAAAGACGAGGGAGAGGGGAGGATACACGAACAAAACAAACAGTTTAATCGAAGGTAGAAGTACAATATCAAAAGTTTGACATCAAAAAATATATAAACACTGAGAAACTTATTGAGAAAGTGAATGTACAAGATGGGAATGAAGTCACGAGGTGAAAATCAAAAAGAATAAAAGTAGTTTTAAGAAGTATTTATAAATACAAGTGGTTTGAATTTCCCCTTTTTTGCCAACAAAGTAGCAAATGAGGATATAAGAAGAATCTAGGTAGAGGTACAAAATGAGTAAAAAAAAAATGAAAAGGATTCAATATAAAACAGAAAAAAATTCAACAATACAGAAACGCAATCCTCAAAACAGAAACACTACAACCAGTCGGCCCCATTAGCCGCTCCACGAACGCATTTACCGACAGGAAAACGAGGAATACCATCCGCAGTGATGTCTTGATACTGCACCGTGAGTGCCTTACCTTTATACTCCTTCGCCCACGTCTTCCACATCTCCTTTTTTCTACTTTCGTTCGTGGCGGGGGTTACGGTAAAGGTGAGGTTCTTATCTTTATTCGACTGACACACAAACGCCCCTAGTCGGCCCTTCAGCTTCCCCTTTCCCTCTACCGCCCCTATAATGACGAACTCAGCGTCTTGCATTTTTTTGTATTTTAGCAAAGCGCTGCTACGCTTCCCGTATTCATACCCCCCTAGTTGCTTTCCTACCGCTTTAATAGTCTTCTTTGCCTTCTTCACGGTAGATGAAGGGGCACTAGTGACAGCTAATGCTACAGACTCTCTTCGGATCATCACCCCCTCAAACCCGACGCCCATCGCGGTAGTAATGGCCTCATCAATCTGTTTTCTACTTTGAACCGGAATAGCAGGGACGGACTGCAGCACGCTATCGCTGTAGAGAGATCCTAGTTTCCTTTGGTTGACCTTATTAGCCTCCTGCAGTAACGACTGAAGAAGGGCGTAGCGGAAGGAGAAGGGGTAGTGAAGTCCCTCATGAGCTTTATTGTTGACAAAGCGAGAGGAGTACATGACGTCAAAGATGTGGTACTGTAACAGCTTTTGTTTCTCTGCCACCTCAGGGGTTCTTTTGACTTTGGTGGTGCGAATCGCGGAGACTAACTGCTCAAACGAAATATCAGGGAAGTGGGCGCTAGCGGAGGCCTTGACACGGCACATGGATGGCAGGGCGGCCTCCATCACATTATCCTCGCTCCCAGTGTTTTTGCTCTTCTTGGTCTTTTTCTTTTGTAAGTATTGATGCAGCCGCTTTTGATTGGAAAAGTCATTGTAGAGTTCGCCATCCAACACTAGTTCGGCGTCTTTTTCAAAGAGGCAGCGGAGATGGGGGGCGATGAGGGCGTCACAGCAGTCAAACAGTGTACCCGCACGGCTAAAGAAGAGAATCTGATCCTGGGTCTTGTCATAGGTGGCAACACACCGAATTCCATCTAGCTTGGGGGAAATAAAAAGCTTTTCCGAGTGTCCCTCAAAGTCAATCTTGTCGCCTTCCTTGTCGAAACTCTTGGCCAGCATGGGCTGGAGATGACGCTTCTCCTGATGCACGAGGTATTGACCATCCGAGACACTCTTGATGGCCTTTTCGTTGAGCTCCCCCGTCGCCTTTGACTTTTTGGAGGATGAGAGCACGAGGGAGGGTCGCTTGGCGCAGGAAGGGCACTGACCGCCAACACTGACGTAGTGATCGACCCGCTTCTTGAACTCCTCACTGCAGTGAGGACAGCGCCACAAGACGAGTTTTACGCTGTCGGGCGCCACGTGCTGGGGCTGCAGAAGCTTATTACTCGTGGCGTGCACCCACTGCTTGGCAAAGGTGGGGAAGCGGTCGGCGAGGGTCTCCTGCACAGTGGCCGTCGCCGTGGTGGTGGTGGTAGCTTTCTTACGGGGTGCTAACAGTAACGCGGTGCTGGTGAAGGCGCCTTTGTAGAAACAGAGCAAAGCGTTGGATCGCATTGTGTTTTTTGAGATACGTATTGGTATTGTTGAAAAAAAAAATTAAGAATATTTTATTGACCGTTTTAAAAAACGACTAAAATATCTTGTTGCCTTTTTGTGTTATTGAAAGAAAAATAGAGAAAGAATAAAGTAGTTGGACTTGGGTAATGACACGCTTACTCGCTAAAGACTTTCACACAGAAATGTAGCACTACAATAACAGAACAACTTGTTTATGTTTAGCAGAAACAACAAGGCACGGATATTAAGACGGGGCCGCATTCGCCCCATTCCGTGCGATTTCATTCATTTGTTCATTTATTTTGTTTACCATATTTTCATCCAAATGTCTCATGTGCGTTTGGTTGGGGAAACGATGCTCCTCTTTCTCTGTCCACCAGAGTGCAAAGGGAGCGGCGGCGGAGCGCACCACACAGGATTCCTCCTTCGAAGGGTGGACATTTAGATACCTTTCTAGGTGGTCAGGATTCAAAAAGAGTTCATACAACGGAATAAACCACCACTCCTCTTTCACAGTAGAACTTTCGTGACGCGTGGATTGATAATAGTGGTCCATTGCGGAGAGAAGGGCAGCGTCGTCTTTAAAAAGAGGGGAATGACGGAGCAGTCGGTTTTCCGTATCATCCCACAAAGGACGCTGTCGGTACACGAGATAGGTAACAAATAGGATACTTTGCAAATCAAGAGGGACATCGTTTAGTATAGTGATTTTTCCTTCTTTGATGTCCTTCCACTTGGATTGCAGTGAAGTATCCATCAACGGTAACAGATTGTCTATCAACAGTGTGCACGTACCATGAAGAATATCCCAGATATCAGTTCGGTCTAGGAGTACGGTGTTAGTGCCGTCGTCACGGGCGGCAGCAAACGCGAGAAGGGGAAACACATCTTGGGTCCACCACTGAGAGAGTACACCCTCCACACTCCCCCCCTCCATCTCTTGTAGGTGAGAAAGGGCTGTTTGAAGGCTCCATAGCATTAACAACGTTTTCCACTGCTGCTTCTTTTCTATACACAACGTCGAAGAAGGAGAAATAGTTTCCTCTGTTCTGCACAACTTCTCCATCTCTAAAGTACTCCACGCCCCCCGCCAGCACTGCCCCATCCATCGCAGGGTAGAGAGGGGGGGAATGGGAAGGCACTGTGGTACTCCATCGCCTCTAGTATAAGTAGACGCAAAGACCGACAGCCACTCATCAGCATCAGGCAAGGTGTGTCGGTCAACCAACGGTTGGATGTAAACCCCTACCGCCTTTTCGACCTGTGATAGTGAAGGTGAAGATGCTACTGTGACACTTGTGGGAGTATCTTTCAGTGGAGCGTTTTTGAAATGAAACAGCAGCTGGTTTCTTAAGGAGACATGTGGTGCGGGGCGGAGTAGTCTTCGAATGTGATGGAACATATGAATTAAAGTACAATCCCTAACATTTCAGCAACAAAAGTTAAAGAAGAAAGGAGAGAGAAAAATAAATAAACAAGAGTATTTAACATTACACTGAATTATCTTTTTGTCCTTCAACGCAAATAATAATAATAATAATAATCAACGTATTACTTTTTTTTGTACTACTCATTTATATTGTTCAATTTCCTTTATAAAGGGAGGGTGTGTGTGTGAGAGAGAAGGAGACTCCACCGCGGTTCCTTACACCTGGTACTTGGAACGGGGGCGGCGACGTCTACCGGCAGTCTTGGCACCCTGGGACCCTTTCACCGTGGAAATCAACTGCTGAGAAAGACCGGCATCGACGGTATCCCCCTTCTTTGTCTTGGAGCTCTTCAACTCGGGCAGCATACCCACACGGATCATCTTTGCAAAGGGCAAGTTGGCAATCGCGGCGAGCTTGTAGCGGCGGAAGCGAAAGCGCTTGATGATGCGATGCTTCTTCATGCGGAAGCGGCGGGCGAGCCAGCGGGAGGAGGGGTAGGGGTAGTTACGGGGGCCAAAGGTGACCTGACCGTAGAACTTGGCCGCCCACCGACACGACAGCTGTTGCACCTTTTCTCCATAGCTCTCCGCGGGGGTAATGCAGCGAACGGTGTCTTCCTTTCCTTTCGTGATGGCGCTGTCGCTGGCGAGCAGCATCGGGCGCATCGACACATCAGAACTCTGACAGACGGCGTGGCGAAAGGACTTGATGGCGTGATTCTGGTTGACCCGCGTCAGACCGTCCATGGGGGAGCGGTCAATGAAGTTGCCGCGCATGGGGGAGGGCAGCGCGGAGAGACTAAGAAGGGGGGCGGGGGGGAAGTCGGGGCGGTTGGGCTTTCCGACGGGGACTTTCTTGTGGGGGAGGTTGCTGTAGTCTCTAGGGAGAACAGAGGCCGCGGCGGACACCACGGCGAGGGCTAGGCGACTGTGACGCATGGTGAAGTGGTTAAAACGAGATGAAAGAAACTAAACAAAAATAGTATTTACTATTTGTTGAGTTAGGCGCTCCGATTGTTTTGTGTGATACTACTTTTTTTTGTTCCTACTGTACCAGTGAAGGGATAGTGAAAAGGAGGAAAATTAGACGGAAAATACACATAGAGGGAAAGGGTGGGAAGAAAAAATGAGTTTCGTTACCACTTAAAATACACCAACATCTATTAATATTAACATTTTCAATGGATTCAGTTTAATATTCACTGAAGGATTATTTTAACCGCTGCGACGAAAGGGCTAAAAGTATAGATTTGCATATTATATTTGACATTTTTTTTTATTTATTTATTTATTTGTTTAATTATTATGTATTCTTACATGACGTTAGTATGTAGTTTTCTTTTTTAAAAATGTGCGATTACCGAGGAATACTTTACCCATTCGTTGCACTTTTTATAGGGGGGGTAAAACACCCCCCTTTATTATCATTTCTTATTTGAAACGGCACTATGTTAACACAACGAAACAATGAAAATGGGAAAGCCCACCGCGAGATCGAAAGAGGGTAATCAATAAAAAGAAATCCGTGTACATTATTTGAAATTTAAACGTTTTCTCTTTTTTTATGCATCACACTACTACCATCTTTCTCCACCGCGACGCACTGTAAACCACTGTGGTGCGTTATTACAGGACACAGAGGACGGAGAAGAGGGCCAGCAGCACCATCAACACTCGCGTCCACCACGTGCGACGCTCCTGCTCCGTCTTGATTTGCACCTTCTTCATCTCCTCCTTGCGCTTCTCCGCGGAGGGGTGGGTGTCGTCGGCTAGGTGCTCCGCGCGGCTGGCGAGGCTCTCGGAGGAGATCACATTCCAGTCCACCTGGGGGAAGAGGCTAGTGAGGGCTTGCACGATGGGATCCAGAATAGGCTGGGCGGTGCGGAAGAGCCAGGCGACGCCGTAGACGCAACCGGCGAAGAGGAGGCGGGGGATGTGGAGGACGTGCTCCTCGAGGTTCTTGAGACCCTCCCGCGCCGGGGGGTTCACCCAGCCTCGGAAGAGCAGGTAGCCCTGCACAATGAGGGAGACCAGCACTGCCCAGAGGTAAAAGTACACACCCTTGTAGAGGATGGTGGCGACGCGGCTGAGACGGAGGTGGCGGGAGTAGAAGCTGGGGTGGGAGAACTTGATCGCGAGGCGGTCGCGGAACAGCGCATCGCTGTCATAACCGTCGTCTGGTCTCTTTGGGGTGGACTCCTTGGGAGCGGCGGCCTCGGTGGGGGGCTTTGCCGCCGCAGCAGTCTCGGCGGTCTTCTTCTTGGCGTCCTCCGCGGACTGCCACTTCTTCTTTTCGTCCTGCACAAACTGGTTAAGCTTGCGGGAGGCCTTGTAGTGCATCGGATAGCCGTCCTCGAGCACGTTGACCCCGCTGAGGTCGGAGCTGAGGATGCCGCCGACGCTGCCGGGGGAGCCGAGGGTGACGGCGGTCCATCCACCAAAGGTCTGCTTTCTATACGATGGATAAAAAATGATGTTACCGGCATAGTCTAATCCCAAAAAGCGGGGAAGAATGCGATAACGGGTGAGGCCCCAGAAGTGGGCCTCTAGCATGTAGCCCATGTCCTTCTTGCCTCGGCTGAAAAGGCCCAGAAAGGGGGAAGTACGTTGAAACATACGACTTTACGGTGGAAATGGTAAATATAGGTTGTTGTTTAGTTAAACAATGACAATAATAATAATTAATAATGCTTTAGAGTATATAAACAATGTGTTGACGCAATGAGTGTACGGAGTACGTTTTTACTGTTGGATGGTTCTATTTCTTTCTACACGCAATGCGAAGAGGGGGGAAAAAAAAAGGGGGGGGGGGCAGTGTGGTAAATTTAGAGTGGGAGAATGAGATGCAAAATACATTAGGGGTACATCAAATAATAAAAAAGGCAAAAGTAATGAAATTTATTAGGAAACATTCAAAAAAGTTTTATTAATCGTGTAGTACTAATTTAATTTAATTATTTTTTTTTTAATTTAATATAGTTTTATTATTATTATTATTGCGGTTGCGGCTGTTACACCACAAATCAAGAAGTAGACGTATCATTAGTATTTGTCCGTCTTGAGACGCTTGTGCTTTCGGCGAGTTGCATTGTCGTCCTTTCCATCCTCTCCTAACGCCTCTGTCATCTGCTCCGTGAAGCCCTCCTCTTCCTCATCGCGGTCCTCGGCGCTGTCTTCCGCGGCGTCTTCTCTTACCGCGGTGGGGTCATTCTCCACGTCATCGCCCTCTTCATCATCGCTACTTTCTTCGTCCTCTTCCATGTCCATATCGTTGTAGTAATCCCCAACATTAGAGAGCTGATCGTCGCTTTCCGCGTCAAACTCGGCGTTACTACTATCCAAGTCCTCATCGTCGTCATCGCTGTCGTCCACCTCCCGATCAGCAGCTAGCATCTCTTCCTCCTCCAGCTTGCGACGACGTCTAGCGGTGGTGCCCTCTTCCCCTTCCTCGTCCTCCTCCTCATCGGAGAGGTCCACGTCGTCGTTGAATTGCAGCTCTTCTTCTAACTTGTCCATATCATCAAAGTCCATCTCTTCCATCACATCATCATTGTCGCCTAAGTTCAAGATGGAGTCTTCGTCGTCATCGGCACCGGCCTTGTTACGCTTGCGGCGGCGTTTGTTGGCCTCCTCCTCCGCCCTTCCCAACAAGGCCTCATCCGAGTACTTTTCCTCAAAGCGTTTTCGATTCTGGAGCACCTTACTTCGTACCCGAATCACATGAGGCCCAATCTTGTTGGTCTTTACTTCAGCAAACATATGAGGGAAGAGAATATCGTCCTGCGTCCCACCAAACTCGTCTTTGCTCTTGAGCAGCCATTTGCTTTCTTTGTGAGATTTGTTGTGGTTCCGCATCTGGGCCTCCAGCTTGTACTGCTCCATCTCTTGCGCCGCCTTTTCAAAGTTGGAGTTACCGTGTTGACGGGAAATGTTCACGTAGTTGTTCTTTTCCGAGGGACGCACGGCGTTGAAGATGGAGAGACGGCCGTGAAGTAAACTGAGCTTGTCTTGCATCTGTGTCATTTGCTTGTATTGGTGATACAGCGGGGCAACGTAGTCCTTGGGAGGGGAGGGGGTGAGGGTCTTCACCTCGCCTTCCTCTTCGGGAGCGGTGGGGACAACGGCCTTCCCCTCGTCAATCGATTTTTGCAGCTCGACCAGTTCCATTCCACGGTAGTGCATAATGTACTGAAACCACTCGATCAGAGGAGACCGGGCGGAGACATCCGCCAACCCACCCCCACTCGCCGTTGTGTCCTTTTCCTCCTTCTCCTCTGACTTTTGTACTCCTTTGTGAACACTCTTTCCTATGATTCCAATTTTCTGGCACAGCATATGGAGCAACAGTAGCACATAGTTAATATCCAGACGCATGACGGTACTGCGCTTGTCCTGTGGGTTGCGGGAGGCCAAACTAAGAAGCTCCATCACCGCACTTTCATCGCCGGCGTGAAGGGCCTGATAAAGGGGGACAGTAGAAAGACCTAGTGTGTGAGAGGGATAGGCGACATCCGCCTTTTCCGCCGCTTCCACATCCACCTCTCCTTTGCTGGCCTCCGCCTCCGCGGCCTGTTGCAGGGCACGGAGCCGCTCCTCTAGGGTGAGTTTCTGTACCGGCAAGTCCTTCACCGAGGCGGCGTGGTACACATTCAGTTTCTTGAAGCTCTCGGTCGGGGTATTCAGAGAGCGATGGGCCAGATGCTGCTGCTGCAGCCACACCATCGTCTCGTCCATCATTTCAAAGTGCTGACTAGCAGCGTCACGGGGAGTCTCAGAAATATCATCGGTAGTTTTCGTGTGAATGGAAGGGAGTTCAATCACGTCGACAGTGGACGCACCGCCGAAACCGAGAGAGTCCGCCATGCGCTTTTTGCGAGCCGCCGCGGCACTGCGTTCCTCCGGAGAGGCCTGATCCGTCTTCAACTGTTGCTCAAACGCCTTCTTGGCCTTCTCCACCGTAGTGACCTCAAACTGTGGCACAGCGTATTTCCCACGGACAAAGAGAATGGGGGTGGAGCTCCCCTCGACGGGCTCTAAGAGAACACTGTAGAGAAGCTTCGAGAGGGAGTCCGCGGCGTAGAAGGCGTGATCAGGGGCCAGGGGAAGGGGTTGGGTGGCACCGGGGGGGAGGAGTCCTCCACTAAAGTCCCACGTCAGCACAAACCCAGTGAAGGTGGAGGCCAACACGGTGGCACGGTCGGGGGACGGGGCACGGACAGAGAGGTTGGAGATGCGCTGACCACAGAGGAGCGTCCGTCGGCACTGCGCAATGTGGCCCGAGAGGGCAACCTTGTGACGGTTCCCCACCCGCACCTCCCACACACGGATCAGTCCCTCCTGCGCGCTCGCGGTCACCACCGACACCTCGCGGTGCTCCTTATTCTTGGAATCCACTTCGGTCGAGATCCAGCAGTAGTCAACTCTGGCACCCTGAGAGGCGAACGTGGCAATTTTATCCAACACGATGCCCTTCCCAGAGTGCGTCGCCTTCCGTTCCGTTTCCTCTCCCATATCTAAGCCGTACACAGCACTGGTGGGGCCGGCGACGAGGACGTGGAAATAGGTCGGATCGCCTCCGGATTGAACAGATAGACTGGTGGCGTCCGTCTGCACCTTAAAGGAAAACAAAGGACCATCCGCCACGGAGGAGAGGTGAAAGACGTAGACGTTGGCGTTCTCCGAGAGGATAAAGAGGTATTGTTGAAAAAAGAAGAGACTGGTAAGGGCCTTTTGCGTTTCGTTGACGGCGATGTAAATAGCGCTGGTGTCGTCGTGGATATCTTGGAGGAGGAGTGTGCCGTTAGAAAGACCCATGGCGGCCATGTAACTCCCCGAAAGGTCCACGTCTTTTGCCGTCGCCTTTTGTTTCTTCTGCGATCCATTGTTCGAAGGGGTCAAATGGCCCATTTCTCTGTATCCCAAGGCGACTGACGTAAGACGGACGCTGGCGAGGGCATTCCGGTACTGAGAGGGAAGCTCTAGCACGGTCGCCATCCTCGACTGCCGTCCCTCCACCTGAAATACTCGGGCGCTGGGGAAGTCGGTTCCCAGGATAAAGTAGGGGTGAAGACTAGCCGTCTTGAGCAGCAGTGTTTTCTCTGTCATGACGTTCAAAGTGTTCTTCCTTTGTTTTTACTATTAATGAGAGAGAAGGGAGACAGAGGTGTGTGAAGGCGCATAAGGGGAGTGGAAGGAAAAAGAGGCAGAAACACAAACCAAATAAAAATAAAATACCAACATGAAATTAAGCATTATTTTTGTTTTTGATGCCACGGAAGGAACCTTTTCAGCATTCACTGAGTGTGTGAGGGAGCGTTTCGGTGTGTGGTGTTACATTGCTGTGAGTTATTACCATATACTTTACAGTAGTAGACCGAATTCATTCAACAACACCACTGCGGGGTTCTCAAAGCTCATGTCATACCAATAGTTCACCGCGGCAATGAGAGGAAGCGGCGGTGGGGTGGTGGCATTCTTATCCGCCTTGTGCTTTGCTCTGGCCCTAATGTCTTGCTCATCGGCCCTCTGTCCCACGCGATGGGCCCACATGGCGGGGAGGTAGAGCGTTTCACCAGGACCCACACGTGCCACCAACGGGTGCAAGGTTCTCATTTTGGCCGTTTCAGCGTCGTCCTGCAGTCCTAATAAGTCGCCCTTTCTCTTTTGATTATCTTGCAGGCGCTTCGACAACTCTGCTGCTACCCCTTCCTCGCTATCCTCGGCGACCTCGGGGGTGATGTCAAAGTCGATCCACGGCACCGTTGACCCGTCCTTCTCGGGGTAGGGAAGGAACTCAAACTGTAAGTAGTTAAATTGACTCTCGTCTAGGCCGTTAGGGGGGCGCACGACGTCCTCGTTAAAAAAGTGGCAAGCCTCACGATTCACGGCAAACTTGGCGGCGGGGACGACGGGCTTGGGAAGGAAGACGGCCTCCCAGGGAGGGATGAGCACAAACTCCTTCACCCCTCGGATCACCGTGTAGAGGTTTTCGACCCAATCCTGGTGAAAGGAACTCACCGAGGCCGGAATACCAAACCACACATTACTGGCTTCAGGCTTCTCTTCACCAAATACCACGTTGCCAAACTCCTTCACGTTGTTCCTCAAATCCTTGTGAAGATGCTGGTACTCCGTCTCGAGGCAGTTGTTCTGGAGCTGCGCGTAGGCCACCGTCGGCGTTGTAGGGAGGGTGTAGTCGGTCATGTTAATGTACATGGCTTCGTCAAAGGGAAGGGTGACGGGACTTCGCTTTAAAAGATAGTACAATTCCGGTAGCGTCACCTTCAGCTCCGTCGCGTACATGAATAGTTTCTCCTTGTTGATCCCCCCCGTCCCCGTTTCCGGCCATTGTGGTGGGGACTCGTAGAGGGGTACCACTAAGCTATTACTCATGTCCTGTGCTCGAGTTCCGGGGAGGGACTCGTAGCGAACATATGTCATGGCGTCTGCCCGTCCGTTGGGGGTAATGGCCACGGTGATCTTCTTGGGGGCAAGGGGGCCCTCCGGTTCCGCAGGAGCGGCATCCTTCTCCTTAGATTCTTCTTTCTCTTTCTCTTCTCCTTTTTCCCCCTCTTCGTCTTCTTCATCGTCCGTGTCTTCCTCCTTCTTCTCCGGTTCCCACGGCAATTCTCCTTTCAAGTCAAATAGATACCGGTCGTCCCGCCACTTCTGCATCGCCGGCCAGTCCGCAGCGGCGCCTAAAATTACGCAGGGTCGGTTCAAAAAAACGAACTGGCGCATAAACTCAATCTGTGTCAGCACACGGTGCTCTCCCACACTCTCTCCTAGGTCACTTAACCCCTCCACATAGACCCGCTCCAGGCCAAACTGCTGCAGCTGTTTCGCCGTGTTGCTGAACGCCTCTAAAAGAGTTTTGGGATTTTTGGGAAGCGTCACGTCGCTCATTTTGTTGAATGATGATGGATTAAAAACGTAGAACTATTCTTTACTTTTTTATAATTCAAAATAGTGAAGGAATCAAACAGAAAAATATTATAACAGAACGGAGCCATTTCAGAACAAATTAACTCACAGGGACACCAAAAAGGTGTCTTGACCATATTTATACAAAAAAAAAAAAATTAATATTAATAAGAAAGAAAATTTTATTATTCGAATATAATCTGATGTTAGCACTCAACGCAAAAATAGAGATGACTGCACTCTATAGATAACAACATTATATGAGGAAAAAAAAAAAACCTTCTTTCAGTGAACAGTTCATATAAAGAAAAGGGGGGGGGAAACCAAGTACTTAGTAAAAGTCAACATCATCGTCGTCATCATCATCGTCGAAATCATCGGCAATATAGTTTTCATCGTCGCTCCCCTCTCCTGTCGAAATATGCTCCAGGCTTCCGTATCCTTGTATGAGGTTCGAAACATCCCCAATCGTAGCGATAATGCGCTCATTTCTTCTACGATTCTCCAGTTCAAGACCATCCCCTTTCGCGGACTTCCTCATCACTTTGTTCATCTTCTTCAATTGCTTCTTGGACCACTTTCTCTTTCTCGACTGCTGGCAAATCGAAAAAATGTCCCACAACGGCACACGCACCTCTACTTCTTCGGCATTCTCATTCGACCGCAGCTCGACCGTCCCAACAGTCTCCACGGAGAGAAATATATTCGACGTGTGCTGGTCGTACGGTCCGGAGGCTTTCACATCGAGGAAACTGTGGCGTAGTTCTCTCACCCGCTTTAATAATGGAAGGAGTCCGTCATACAACTGTTGTGTATCGCAGAGCTGACGGGAGGCGGTAAGGAGGGAGACCAGATTCACCTCGCAGAGAATGAGTAAAAATACCTCGTAGTCATAGACGCCCAAATCATGACTAAGATCACAGTACACAAAGTTGTAGCGGGTTCCCTTGGGATTGAGTTTCCCAGCAATAAGTGCCGTCATCTTTGGTGGATTCGCAGTCAGTAGAGTAACGAGAGGAAAGTCTTCATCGGCGTTGCCATTGGATAGCGGGAGGTGAGGCATAAACCCGTAATCCACAAACGTCGTGTGGCCCGTGTTCAGGGCATTAAACCCAAAGGCCAATACAGTTGTCTTCTTCGAAAGAGAGGAAGCAAGGGAAATGATCGACCACGTAGAGAAACGAATACTTCCCTTTTTGCCGGCAAGGGTGGTGGAAAGGTTCGCGGTGGAGACGAAGCCACTGAACGTAATACCAGCGACCGTATTGGGGACATTCACCAAAAACTCACCTTTGGAATTCCCAAAATGAGCCTTTGGGGTCTTTTCTCCCTTCACTTTGCTCAAGTTGGCGTACTGCGTTAGGGCGTACACTTTTTTAGGAAGGGCGGTGGGATGGCGGAACAGACGGGCGGGGTGGTCTTCCACGAAAGCGACTTCATTGGGGTCTTTCTGGAGCTCCAAAAATACACCGACACTCTCTCCCTTCTTGTTTTCGGAATAGATGGAGGAGAAGGGTAGGAATTGAAGGAGACTGCTCGTGAATTCACAGGTTCTGTCGACTTCCTGGTGGTACACAAACTTTTCTGTTTGTCTTGTGACGGGGGGCAGGGAAATTTTCGGGGCGTGGAAAAGGATGGTGTGGGGGCCGGCGTCTTCCTTGACCTTGACTTTGTTTTCCCCCAGGACAGTCATCGAAGAGGACTGCGCCATCACCAGCTGAAGTAGGTAGGAGGAGTTGGCGTTGTGGAGAGAGGGGAAGACCACTCGTTTCGGTCTTGTATTATCGCCCTCCTCCGGTCTTCCCCCAAGTAAAACAAGATTCAAAAGCGCTTTATCATCTGGGTGCATGCGTTTCACCGACCGCAACAGTATGTTGCCCATGCGCATCACACTAGATCGGAGCGCCTTCACTTGTTGAAAGCTGAGGAAATGGTCCCTGGCGTAGGACCCCGATGTCAACGGTTGGTGGAGCTGCCCTTCTTCATAGATGGCGAGAAACACAAACAAGTCGTTGCGTCTCCCACAGTCGTACCGTGCAAGTACCTCCAGTCCTTTCGCGCAGTCTTCTTGGTACTCCAGTTGGGTGTCGTAGTGGAAGCGGAAGAAGCGACGCACAAGACTTTTAGTGAGGGAAAGGCCACATGCAATGATGAGCATTTCAGTCATGCAGCCGAGGGGAACCGCCCGCAGCAAAGCCCGTGTCAGCGACACGTCCACCGGCATCATCACCGCCAGCCGACCAAGCTCCAGAACCTTGAGCGTCTCACTGCCGTCCAGCGCACCCCATAGCACAAGCTTGTCCACCGCGTCACGGACGTCGTCCTCCGGCGGAGGCTCAATCAGCTTGTTCATCACCTCATAGATGCTGCCGTATGCACTCAGGCACTGCCGCACCAGCAGCACGCTGTACTCCAGGGGGTAGATCTCGGAGTCGTCAAAGGGCTCCATCAGATCGTCGTTGTTGAATATGGCGCGAGAGAACACACGCACGACGGTCCCCTTCGAAACACGGCCGGCACGCCCCATGCGCTGCTTCGCAGAAGCTCGTGAACACCGCCCCAGCTTTAACACACGCATCTCCGTTTTTTGGTCATAGGTCATGTGTCGCGCAAGGCCGAGGTCAATCACCACCTTAACGTCAGGGATCGTGAGGGAAGTTTCGGCGATATTGGTGGACAGGACCACCTTGCAGGTATCAGGGTCGGCGAGGACGAGGGCCTTCTCCTGGTCCTCCTTCTCCACCAGTGAGTGCAGGGTGTGGATGGTGGTCTTCATCGGCAGGTCTTTCTGGTTCGCTTGGAGCTCAAACAGAACATTTTCGATTTCTTCGAGGCCGGGGAGAAACACCAAAATGCACATCCCACCCTTCATGTACAGCTGAATGAGATTCACAAAGCCGGCGAAATGGGTCTTGGCCAGGTTGGGTTGAGGCCGCTTAGGGTTGCAGAACATTTCGACGAGCGGTTTAATGTTCTGGCGCATCTCAGCGGAGCCGAGCTGCTTATCCATCAGCTCCTTGTAGAGCTCATCCACGTACACCTCTTCCACGGGGAAGCGCTTCTGGCCGACGGTGATGAGAGGGACCTCATCGCTCCACCCAAGAGGCCAGAAGTACCCGATGAACAACTGCGCGGAAATAGTAGCCGACATGACGAGAAGGCGAGTGCAGTTCTTCTTTTCCAGTGGGTGGTGATCCCACCACTGTTGGCGTTCCTCAAGAGTAGTGTCATCTTTCGGTGGACCCTCCCTTCCTAGCATAACCTTCGACACCAGACCAAGCATGTCCGCCTGGATGGACCGCTCGTGCACCTCATCCAGAATCAAGTGGGTGATGCGGCTGAAAAAGTCCTCGCCGCCCTCGTGCGCCAGGAGCTCCAGCAGGTAGCCGGTCGTCACGAACAGCAGCTTCGTGCGGGGTGATTCTTTCCGAATACCGCCGCCAAGGCGGTACCCCACCGTCTCGCCAACCTTCTCACCAAGTAGAGAGGATACGCGGTCGGCGAGAGAGGTGGCCGCGAGACGACGAGGCTGCGTCACCACAATATACGCACGCTCCTTCTTCTTTTTGGCGTTCTCGAGAATGATTTTGGGAATGATGGAGCTCTTGCCACACCCGGTGTCGCCCTGAATGCACACCACACGGTGGCGGGCGACCGCCTCTAAGACCTCCTCCTCGTGCTCCTCAGCCGGCAGCTTTTGGGGGATGTTGCCCGCACTGGTCAGGGGGAAATCGTCGTCGTCCATCGCCAGCGGCGACGCCACCTCCACCATCGAGGGCTGGCCCTTTCGTGTCCTCCCCACCGTCACCGCCGCCCCCGTTTCCCCGGTACCGCCTTCCATGTTGTCGCACAGGTCGGCCGAGTTACTGAAGAGACCCACCCAGTTCAGCGAGTCCTTCTCCGCCTTCTTCTGGTAGACCAGAGGCTTTCTGTTAAGGAACGTGAGAGGGGCCGCGAGAGAGACCGATTGGAATTTAGTCTCCTTTAGTGGAACCATCAGCCGGGAGAGGAGCCAGTCAAACTGGGATACGATCATTCTCCAGAATACCACTACATCCCGCTCCACACAGCGGCTGGGAATCTTATCTAGTAGTCCACCGACGCTGTCCACCGCGCCGCACTGGTATGCGTTCAGTATCATCAAAACGGAACCGGATAGGCACTCATGGGGGGCGAGAGGGGGTGCCTCTCCCGTCACAGAAAATACATCGGCAACGGCGTGGAAGGACCTGGCGAACGCCGTGCTTAGCTGCACCAACCGCACCGGAGGGCGGTCCTCAATCACGCTGATGCCGCTCGCTGCATTCTTCTCCTCCGACAGACGGAGAAGGGTGAGTACCACTTCCTTCGCTGCTTTCTTTGAGGCTGGTAGAGAAAAGTTCCTTGTCAGAAGGGTGCACAGCAAGAGCAATCGGAGCTCCGCGGCGTCCACCACAGTCCCCGCGAGGATGGAAAAGATACTCTCTAGGAACAACGTGGTGGGCTCATCGATTTCGCCGTTTTCCAGCTGAAGGGGTTGGAACTCCGGCCGCTGGAATATCGCCCGCAGGCCATCCAGTCTCACATTCGGTTCAAAGTTTCTCCAGTTACGGTACCCAGAGCAGAAGCGCCCCGTCGCCTTCATATCGGCCGGAAAGTCCGTGACAATCACCTTGGGGTCCTTCTCGCCCTCGTGGTACACCTTCAGCGCAGGGAGGCCCAGCAGAACCGCGAGGACACACCGCGTGCGACGAAACCCTTCAATGTCGCTGTAGAACCCCAGACCCCGCTCGTGGATGAACTCCAGGTTATCCTGGCAGTGGTGGTAACGCGCCATCGAATACACCCCGCGAGGGACCTCCGCCAACAGCTCCGTGTCCAGCCGGTCCGGCTCTGCGTAGTCCAGGTACTGTCGCCCGGAGGCCCTCACGCACTCCAGCTCCGCGATCCGGCTCTCGACGCAGCCGCTCTTGACGTTACGGATGGCGTCGTCGAAGTCGACATGCTGAGTAAAGTCCTCGTCCTTGGTGTAGTCGTTGCCGGTGAGGGCCGCCGCCAGCGCGAGTTGGTCGGCCGTAATCCCGTACACCTCCTGCAGGGTGCGGGAGGCGAAGGACGGGAAGATGATGTTCTCTGGGGTGACGGAGGGCACCGTGCAGGCCGCGTTGATCAGCTCGTCCAGTGGGAAGTCGTCCAGAAACACGGTCGTGATCCCGTCAACAATGACAAAGTCGGTGTCAGAGGAGAGGATGAACCACGGCTCGTACTGCTTGGCGTAGTACCGGATGTAGGCGTCCACCTCCCCCGCGACGTTCACCACCTCGCAGAACGGCGAGCTCAGAATGCAGTCGAGGAACTCGGTCTGGGAGAGCGGGGGGAGGTAGTCGGTGTGGCCGTCGCGCGACGGTGGGTTGAAGGTGGCGTGGACACAGAAGTCGTAAATCTCCTCCAACTTCTTGCGCCGCTCGAGAAAGCGGTCCATTTTGACTTTGTTGCGGTTCTCGTCCTGGAAAGCCCAAACATCCGACTCGGTCGACTGTCGTTCATTGTCAAAAAGGAAGACCAGCTTCACGCGGTACGTCTTGAAGAGCATTTTGATGATCTTTTCTGCCACCAGTCTGATGACGTGGAGGTCCCCGCCGGTGAGGTCGGAGTTGATACACGGGTCGAACAGCGTCAGTCCACACGAGTTGAACTTTTTATAGAGCGTCTTTGGATGAATGACGGAGTGGATCAGAGTGATCACGAATCCAAAGCCATCCACCAAAACGGTTCGTAGAGGGGTGTCTCCTGGCACAGGGTCTAGGTCGACGGGGAGGCCGAGGGTGGCCTCATTGTCCCTGAGAAAGGTTCTTAAGCGTCGAACTCCCATTAGGTAAATCGAGCTAGTTTGGGGGAGTAATTTTTTGATACCGTTACTGAGGTAAACAAAAGGTAATACCTATAATAAAAGCGAAATTGGAAGGAGGAAAGGGGAGTTGGGGAAAACGAGAGTTTCGGTTAAACACTATATTCCTCAAAAAAGAAAAGGAGAAGTAGTCACTGACGAACAGATAAACAAAAACATTAAAAGAAAAAAAATTATTGAATCATAGACTTTAGTTGCTTTCGCACTTTAATGTGATTATGTAACCGCTCTTCCTGTTAGGAAAAGAAGTTCAATTTGGAGTGGTTAAAACTCTGGGGTCGTGACGTGCTGGAGGTCGACGTCACCGCCTGTTGCAGATAGGCAATCAACTCCGAGTCTTCCATATTACCCTCCCACCGCCTTCCCTTCTTCATCATTTGATCCCCTAGATACCACAGGGCGTAGTGTCGCTTGGCGAGCACGGCCGGATCGGTTTCGGCGCAGTCTCGGCAGACAATCTGCAGCACATTTCGAAGAATCACATTGATATCCGCGATGACGTTATCAAACTCTAATGTAATGTACTCTGACACCATTCGTTTGGTCAAATCCGCCCCTTGTAACGCCTCCCCGTCCTTTCCCTTTTCATGAAACACTTTCATCGTCATCGCATTCCAGATGCGATCAATGCCGGAGCCAATCTTACGGAGGACTTGAACTTTTGTGGAGTAGAAGGGACGGAGTTGAAGAAAACGTTGGGCGTTGATGACGTAGGTCTCGCCCAGCTCGTACATAATTTCCTGTCCAAAGGAAGCCTTGGCAAGGTAGTCGAGCAGTTTGTCGACTCGCTCCTCAAAGTCCCTGGAAAAGCAATTATACTCATTGCTCCCGGGCACTAGAGTGAAGGGGGACTGGGGTTCCGCTTTGGTGGCTCCTTTTCGAGTGGCCTCTCCCAACTCGGCCATGATGTCTTGTGAAAGCTCCGGCCCGAGGCCTGCCGCCTTCCCGCCCCGCTTGGACTGCTGTGAGGTCTTCTTTTGAAGAGAAATGGGGTCTGGGAGGCCGCTCATTTGCACTCGGTGCACTACCCGTTCTTTGGTGGGCTCCGCGTTGCGGGAGACGTAGGGGGTGGTGGGCCGCTTCGCGTGCACGTCCAACAGCGTCGCCAACTCCATCGCCAGTTGTCGCGTGCGGATGGACTGCAATTCCTCCAACTCGGCAATCGACACGTTCACCTGCGCCTCCATGCGAAGGGCGATGTGGGAACGGTACAGCTCTCCTAGAAAGAGCAGCTTAAATCCCTCTCCGCCAAAGATGCCCTGAATAATCTCCTCTGGGGTGCGGGAGAGGAAACTGCCGTGGTGAGACTCGTACTGGTCCAGCCCCTGCGCCCCGCCCGCGTTGTACGCCCGTCGCTTCTCGGGATTGGACAAGATTTGATAGGCGGAGGACACCTCTTGAAATTTACGTTTACTCTCCTCCTGTTGCTCCTCCGGCAGGCCGCTGGTGACGTCGGGGTGATAGACCATCGCTAACTTTTTGTACTGCTTCTTAATTTGCTGCACCGTGGCATTCTGGGGAACACGTAGCACTTCATAAGGGTTCTTGACGTCCTTATTGGCCTTCTTTTTATCCCCGGAGGATTTTTTACCGGACATTTTCTCCTTTGCCTTCTCTCGTAAATCTTCCATGGAAAATCCTATCGCCGACAGTCTTTCTTCCCACTTTTTCTCTGATTTCATTCTCTTTCGCTGAAACTCTTGATGGCCAATGGCGCGTATCAGACGTTTCCGCAACTGCAACTCTCTTCTAAAGTAGAAGTGGTCCATCACCGTAGTCTTTTGATAACGACCACTGAGAGAGTCAAAGAACCGATCAGAGTAGAAAAAGTTGAGAAAGCAATTCGCGGTGTTAAAAAAGCCCAGCGGGAGGTGGATGAGTGGGGAAAGCACAAAGCCAACATAGAGAAAGTACAAGGCATGGGTCGCCCCTTCCCCTAGACCCTTGACCGCCCCCAGCACCCCTCCCTTCGGTCTCACCGCCCCCTCCTGCTGCTCCCCCTCCTCAATCGGCTTTAACCCGCGGATGGGAAAGCAAAGAAGACACCCTATCGCGTTACAGGAGGCGATAACGCCATTCCAGGCCACGGAGTATAGGGCGGAAAAGATGTGTTTCTTCGGGGTGAGGTGTACTCTAGAATAGTAATTCAGCGCGTAGAGCTTTTTGATGCGACGGAGGTAGTCGACGTCTTCCGTCGCGGTCACCATCGCCCCCGAGGTCGCCTCTCGCTCGCTGGCGGTGGGCTTGGGGGCATAGAAGGGGCGCAGAAGGCCCGCCGCGGTGCCACGCCAGTTCGCGTAAGGAAATAGCTCCACATCGGTAGGTGGGTTCGACAGCTCACTCGGTTTCATCGTGCCCTTTGCGACTCTCTCTTGAAGAATGGTTTGAAGCACCTTATCGGGGCGGGTCGGGAACCCTAACAGAGAGCCTCCTTTTCTGTCGATGGTGTACTGTGCCTGCTGCTGTAGTATAAACCGAATCCGCTCCTTCTCCTTTTCTAGCGAACTCGCCCGCAGAGAAAAGCGGTAGACCAGTGGGAGGTAATAATGACGGTCCCCCGCGTCCCGCAGTCCAGCCTCTTCTTCCTCTTCAAGCAGCTTGTCCTGTTGAATCTCTTCCTCCTTGGTCATCTTGTACTTTCCTACCCCAAATGCCAGTTTATTACCGCTGTTACGTACAAAATGCGAGCTGTACGTCAGCTTCATGGAGGGGGTATCGGAGGAGGAGGAGAGGGCTCGGAGGGTGGGGGTGCAAGCATAGGCGGCAATGACGGCGCCGCTAGGCCGCACAGAGGTCACCGACCGAAAGGACCTCATTTGTATCCGTCAGCCTTTCTACTGTATAGATGCAAATTAAAAAACAATTCTACCAATACAACAGAAACGGGAGAGAGAAAGAAAGTCAAATGGAAATGTAAATAGAAACCAGCAAACATCCGCCAAAAACAATTTGCACGCACATACACAAAATAAAAATCACCGTAGAAGATGTTGTACTCGCGGAAAAGAAAGAAAAGAATGAAAAAGAAAGCAACACTCTAGCATATAAAAAATGTAACCAAAGAAAAATGTTATATATATATATAGATAAATATAAAAAGATCACGAAAATGAAGAAAGAAAAATGGTAATGATAGAAAAAAAAAAAAAGCAATAAAAAAAAAAGGTTGAGGTGTTATTTTGTAAATGGTGACAAATTTATAAAAAACAAAATTATGAATATATATATCTTAAAAAAAAAAAAAAAAAACTAACGAATCGTGAATATATAATTGTATAGTCAGGGTATCATTATCAACTTTATATATAGATAAATATTTATATTCATACATACATATATACTTACAAGTTTTCTGAAGAAAGCTGTTTTTTGTAGTTTTTTTTTTTTTTCTTTTTGATGTTGTTTTTAATTTTTAATTAATATATATATAGAGGAACGATCATCAATTATTATAATTATTATTTTAGCCTTTTCTCAATAACCAACAAGAAAGTCAAAGAGAAAGCTTGGGTGACAGAGTAAAAGAATCGGAGCATCGAACGGGTCACAAAATATAAGTTTTTGAGGTAAAATAATAATT
>AUXL01000011.1:0-38406 GCA_000482185.1 Angomonas desouzai | reverse complement strand
ACAGGTGCGGACAAGAAGGTAGACAGCGAAAAGAAGCCCCCTGTTGCCCCGGCTAGCACGAAAGGATTTTTCAACAACAGTTCTTCCGCCGTGGATATCCCCTTTGAGGATGGTTTCGCTGATAACGCCAAGGATGACGATGATGATGAAGGGGACAAGAAAGCGACCGTAGCCCCGGCCAACCCATTTTCTTTTGGCAAGAGCTCGGCGCCCGCTCCATCCTGGGGCGCTCCTGCTACCAAGTCGTTCGGATTCGGAGCGACGGGGGCAGACAAGAAGGCAGAGGGAGAAGCCGTTGGTGAAAAGAAGCCCCCTGTTGCACCCACCAATACGAAAGGATTTTTCAACAACAGTTCTTCCGCCGTGGATATCCCCTTTGAGGATGGTTTCGCTGATAACGCCAAGGATGACGATGATAAAAAAGATAGGGAGGCAACTGTGGTCCCGGCCAGCCCATTTTCTTTCGGCGGCAAGAGCGCGGCGCCTGCTCCATCCTGGGGCGCTCCTGCTACCAAGTCGTTCGGGTTCGGAGCCCCTGGTGGCGAGAAAAAGGACTTTTTCTTTGGAAACTAGTTGTTAAGGGAGAATCGGCAACGTGGTTGATTTTGGTTGTTTTGTATTATTGATGAACGAAAGCATAATGTTAAGTTACAATCGAAAAATATAAGCTGTTTTTTTTTCTCCCCTTTCAGTACATGTGCCCTATTGTTCTATTACTTTTCCCGTGACAGCGTGTACTTATTTATTTATTTATTTATATTCTTTCCCCTTTTCTCTGACAGTCAGATCTTTCTCTTTTTTTCTGTATTATTTTTAAAAATTTCATTGTTAGGGCGTGTGCGGCATGGAAAGTACGGCTGCCAAGAGGGAAGCGCTTCAAATTCAGCTTCAACTGGTGAGAGATCAAAAGAAAAAAGACGCGGAAATGGCGGAACGGATAAAAAGTGGTGTTGACGCCAATACCAATGATTCTTCGATTGATGTAGCGTCGGGGGAAAAACCTACTGCTAAACTGGTAATAAACGATACGGAAGTGAAAGTGGGCGACTTTGTTACCACTGTAGAGGACCCCGGAATCTTGGCGCGGGCCGAGAAGGGGTATTTAGTGAGTGACCCAGTAAAAACGATCTACCTCGGTGAAAAAGGAGAGGTAGTGAACGTGTTTGAGTCTTTTCAGGGGAAACCCGCTGTCGAACTTCAATTCGCTGATGGGGTGAACAAGCTATTTTTTACAGAGTGCCTTACTGCTTTTCAGGTAAAGTCAGCAGCACCAAACAAACCGCTCGCCCCCCAGCGGGTCGAAGAGCAGAAAAAAGCCCCACTGAACCCAACACTGGAGACGGTACCCGAACCCCCGCCGTCGTGGGACAATTTAGATTTGCGGCGTAAAAACAATCGAGTGGATACTGCCAAAACCACAAAATCTGTTAGGGCCCCAACGGACTCAGGTACAGAGGAGGCGGCGCCACCTGCCGAGGATACCATGTTGCTCACCGAGTCCCCCATACGTGCCGCGGCGGTACCCGAGGCCTCACCATCTGTAGCGGCTGCCACCACCGAGAAGAGTATCCCCCCACTACCAACGAAGCCCCATAAAAGCGATATACCAAAGAATTGCCTCCCTGACTACCAGGCCAAGTTTTCTTTTGATGATGAGCTGTCAAATATACCAAAATTTAGATTTGCGGATAAAAAAAACATTTCTGTCGCGCTGTGGAAAAGTGAAAAGTCTCCACTAAAGTTCAAGAGTGTCGTGGTCTTCCATCTTCCCGATTTGGCGTCTTTGCTGGAATATTTGTCCGGCGAGTTTAACGGTGCTGTGTTGAAAAGATTGTTCACTTATAACGGTGTGGAGATACACGACGTCGATGCGATCACACCCGGCGCCCAATTTGTAGTCTCGACAGGCGAGGAGTACGCCCCTCTCGGTCCACCCCCCGCAGCAAAGCCCTCCAAAGCCGCCGCGCCGTCCAACTCTTCCGCGAAAATTGCGAAACCAATTCATGTGAGAGTGTTTGAGAACGGCCACTACGGAGACGACCGGTTCGATCGAGCGTATGCGACGGTGACGATACGGCCCACCTACAAAACCATGACAGCGGTCAAGGCGACCCTCACCCGCGAGCTTCAGTGGCGTGACGGCCGTAAGGTGGAGGCACTCTATGACGCCAGTGGAATGGAAATCGAGGCGGTGGAGGATCTGAAAGATGAAGCTGCCATTGTGGCCTCCGCGGGCGATCGGTTCGTTATACCGTTTCCCAATACCATCCTTCACAAGGAGGCGATGAAACTAAATAGCATGACATCCTAGTGTGCTTTGGTTCTGCCGACCAGATAGATTTTCCCGTTTTGTTTTGATTTCTCTTCTTTCCATTTTGCACGTGTTATTACTATTATCGCTACTATTCATTTAGGCTGGATATCTGTTCTCGGTTTTACTTATTTTTCTCTTCACATTTTTTTTTTTCCTCCTTTGCTTATGTAGCCAAATAATCTATACATCACGTGTGCTGATGAGTAGTACCGAGGAGCCGCTCGTGGATAGAGAGTGTAGAGAGTCGGAAGAGGTGCGGGCCATGGTACAGAATATTTCTCTAGGCGACTGCTCTCCGCTGCTAGAAATGGTCGATAAAATTATCAGGGAGACACTAGTGATAAACGTTTATCCGCCTACCTTTTGGTTTCGTGTCTTTCCCTTTGGCTCTTCCGCACTGAACGCCGGTATTCTAGGTAGCGACATTGATTTGTATGATGGAAACTTCCTTTTTTTTTTCAAAGCCCCCCCCCCTCCCCCCCTCCCCTCCCCCATTTTTTTTTCCAATTCCGCAAATTATTGATGTGCTTTGCTTACTTCTTTTTTTTTTTTCCCTCGTTTTTTACAGGATGATACTGCATTCCTCCCATCAATCCACTGGGGTGTTTCTTAATGATATGACGCTCACCTTTCAAAAATACGTTAAAGATGTGTTACTGGTGGACTCCGCCAGAGTTCCTGTTATGAAATTCCACTTTTGTTCAACACCCGTCGATGTTGTCGCTGTTCCTGTGAGTCTGTCGTCGCCACCGACGGAGGGTCAAATTATGGAGAACTCCTTTCTCAACACCGTGCTGGTCGACTCAAGGGTCAACGTGAACGGGATTCGTACCGTTTTACAAATCAAGCGCTTGATCCCCTCCTCTCTAGACGTATTGCCTGTCATTCTAAAGGCGGTGAAGCTGTGGGCTCGCCGACGTAAAGTTTACGGCAATCTTTTCACCTTTCCGAATGGTGTGTCCTTGGCCGTAATGGTGTCTCGGGTATGCCAATTATGCTCTTCTTCCCAGCCTAGTGTTTTGTTTAGATTTTTTTTCAAGTTTTATTATTCCTGGTTTTCTAAATTAGATCGTATCTACCCCATTTATCTCACCGCTTCCCTCACCTCCGATGAAAAGAGGTACCATGGCATGCCGGTGTCCTTTGATTTTACTAGAGTGAAATATACAGAAAATTTACTTCCCGTTGTGAATCCAGCCTATCCTTTTGTCAACTGTTGCCACACCGTCGGTCGGTCTGGGCTGCTGCATTTTTATGCAGAAATTGTCCGCGTCCAGCGACTGTTGATGGCCCACCCCACCAGCCTTCCTTTGGAAGAGTCGTTGAAGGAAATTGAGATCACCGAGTGCAGTCCTTTTTGTCTTTTAGTTCATGTCCCCTGCGAGGCGCCGACCGTGGAGGAGTGTGAGAGGTACCTTCAACAGTGGAAAGGATTTATAGAGAGTAAAATGAGGTTTTTCATTTATTCGTTAGAGCAATTTTTCGTGCTACGACCATTTCCAGGCTGCTACAAGACCGCGGAGTCCACGATTCGGGGTCACAGAGCGGAATGCGTTTACGTGATGGGAATCACTTTAGATAATGATAACGTAGAAGAGCGCCTCCTTCAGCCTTTGTTTGATGAATTTCTATCAATTCTAAAACCGAAGGCGCATGGAGACCGTACCTCTTTTGCACCACTTTCACCGTTTATGATTCAACCGTTTCTCTCCCTTCATCGAAACACGGATGCTGATTTAATCAACATTTTAAAGACCAAGTCGTCTTTTGTAACATAATATAAAATAAAGTAAAACAAAAATAAAATTACACTGGACCACAATAACAATAATAATAATATTAATACACTAATTACCGTACAACGACCGAATAATTAGCGATGTGCTTTCCTTTCGTACAAAACCGTGTCACTTGTGCACCTTTTTTACTCCTTCTCCCCCCTTTTTTTTTTTTTTTGCCTTTCTTCCGTAATCAAAGATGTTTGAGGACAATCCGCTGGCAGATGACCAGCCCACTATCCAGTCGATAGAGGAATATGAGGAACAGACACTGGAGGACTTTATGAATGACCTCGCCGTGAGAGAGAATAACTTGTCCGCGAAGGTGGAGGATGTACTGTTGAATTACCAACGGGAGGAAGGGAGCAAAAGCGCGGAAAACAATTCTTTACGTGAGGCTCTCTTTGCTGCTGAAGAGATTACTTCCCCCATTGCGCTACGGGAAGGGGGTGGCGCACGAGGCGCTCTGGACCTTCGCCCGTCAGTGAACCCCGCTCTTCCCCCTGAGTCCTTCACGGAGCCTGACGCACCACTTTCGCCCTACCCACCCGCTGGCGACCACTGCGACTATACCATGATTCACCAATTGATGGAGAAAATTCGAACGTACCACATCCAATCCGACGAGGAGCGGCAGTTGTTCTCTGCCGTGTCTAAATCCCTTGGCGGTTTACTAACAATGAACCAGCACCTTCAAGAGACCTCTAGTCACACCTCAGAAGCACTGCAGCGCGGCGGGGAGAGGCTGAGTCAGTTGAGGAGCAGCTTAACTACCCTACTGGAAAAGCGTCATAAAGTTTCATTATCCGCAGAAAGACTGGCCTGTGCGCACGCCAATCAGACTCTTCGAGAGGAAAAAACAGCCCTTGAAGGTGTTCTGAATAAGTTTGTGCACGAAAACACTGCTCCTCCGATGGGCGGTCTGAGCTCTATGGTTCACTGGACCAGTCTCCAACAACAGTTGCGGGAGGTGACGAACTTGACGGCGCTATTGGGAAGGGAAATTTGTGTTCGGAGAGGTTCGATTTCTTTAGACCACAAGTACCAAGTGCCCTCCGGGGAAAAGGACAGCTTTATGGGAGCACTAGACAGTCTTCAGAAAGACTTGTCGTCTCTCCACACCGTCACCGGTGCCGCCTCGGGGGACCTGACAGAGGAGACACTCCTACTCCCAGTGTTAGTGAAGACCGCGGAGGCCCAAGAGGAGCTGTGTAAGACTCTGGCGACAGTGAACGATGCCTTTGAGAAGCTTTCGTTTAATGCCCTCTTTGTGCAGAGTGCTTTGATTAATGGTCGAACGATTGACGCTCAGGCGATGGAGAAAATAGTCACCAATGCCGGCGAAGGATTTTCAGAAGTCGGTGACAGTACCAGCACTGCTGAGCATGACGAGCAATTTTTCAGTCGAAAAGTGACGGAAGCCGAGGACCGACTGAAGCGTCTTCTCCCACTGTTTGAATTAACGATGCGTCCTTTACTGTCCACTATTGGGATTGAGTCTTCGTCGGATGCGGAATTGAAATTAGCCAAAACATGGATGGTGGACTATGAGGCCGAGAGTGACACCGCGGTCCTCAGCGAGGAACCTAGGGCAATGTTCGGCGGTGATGACGGGGATCGTTCCTTTACAGAGGCGTGCTTGGGTGTCTTAGAAAATCGTTCGCTTGAAGTGAAAAACAAGATATCATGGCTAGAGCGACAGAGCAGCGCCAAATCTTTGATGGATTTTGTGGCGGCGACGTTGGCCATCAAGGAGCACCAAGCCCAACACGGCGACACCACAGTGGCGCAAGTCCATGCCGCTTTGCAACACGACATTAACAAAGTAAAGGATGAACTTCAACTGGTCGAGGGCGAAATTAATCAAATTAGATTGGAATTTGGTGCCTAGCACGATTTTCTTTTTGCTTTTGTACAGTTTTTTTTTTTTTTTCGAAACTTCACCGATTTCTCCGTCTTGCTTTGACTGCTTCAATCCTTGTCCAAATACTCTTTTTATTTTTCTCTCCCCCCTCCCCTCACTCTCCTTGTTTTCTAGATTCACCTAGGTAATTCTTACACATGTGCGAGGTGGGACACCGGTATTGGATGTTCACGGACTCCGACGCCTGCTATGTTGGGCCGAACTTGATCTTGAGGAAGTGCATTTGCCCCTTCACATCCTGCAATAAAAAACGAGACGGCTATGCGTGCGAATTTACAACATCGGTAATGGTTCTTCTCTTCTTTTTTGTTGCGGTTTGGCTTCTCGGAGTTGGCACCTATATTTACTTATCGAATTTGATCACCACTTTGGAGTTGGATGCGCGAAATAGTATTTCTCCAGAGTCTGGTCGCAACTACTACTACGAAAAGTTGTTTGGAACAGGCCCACCAACCACGTCAAAGGTTGACATGCCCGAGTAATATTCTTCTATATAATAACAATAATACTGATTATGATGATAATAATAACAATAATAATAACAACAATAACACAGCACCTGATGAGCGGAAAGAGGGTACAGTGTAAGATACCATTCTTTTTTTTTTTTCGTTAATTTTTTTTTACATTATTAGTAGCAAAGTGGTTCTTTAAAAAAAAACTTCCCTCCTCCGTGTTCATCCGATTGTTGCTCTTCACCTTTTTTTTCTTTCTAAATTGTTGTGTCGGTGTGTGTGCTGTTGTTTTATCGTTGACCTATTTTTGACGTTTCCGCGCTTTTTATTTGTATCGCACCTTTCCCTTCTGTGGTTTTACTCCCCTTTCCTCCACGCTCTTTGTGCGGCAAAATATTTAATGCGAACTTTAACAACTTATCCCCCCCCCCCCGTTTCTTTTTCCTCTTCCTTTTTGTTGGTGTAATAGTTACCACATTTTATAGTAAACTGTCTTTTATTTTTTGTATTTCTTATTAAGCATACGTAGTTTTTTTTTTTCCACCTTTTACTTAAAAAAAAAAAAAAACATACTATGCTGCCTCATCAGCAAAGAGCTCTTTTTTTCGCCTCCGTTGGCGCCGCCATTCCTCTCGTCAGTTTCGGTTTGATGAAATTAGTCACTAAGAGAAAACCCAAAAGAAACCAAATGGACCGGAGGATCACTTACTTCGCTCTAACGACCCCTATTCCTGGACCAACGCGCAGCTCTGCGGAGTGCTAGCGTCCTACGGCCTGTCCCAAAAATCGCTAAATATATTTCAAGAGTGCGCTTTAAACGGGAAAGCATTTTCGCGCATTGTACCCCTCGATCTTATAAGACTGGGTCTCTCTAACCGCGACGTCCAAATTGTGGCTCGCGTCCATAATGAAATTTTCGGCAAAAACTCCACCGAATCGCACTACAATACGGATACCTTTTTAAACGAGGCGGATAAAACGTTTTATTGTATTATTTCGGATAACGAGTCCGATTATCCGAACCGTAGAGGTGGTGTCGCTTCCCAAGTCTACGACCTCTTGGATTACTTCCGACACCTGTCCCTTGCGGAACAGCAGGCGGCGATGCTCCCGCTGGCACGACAGCTGAGCGGAGCGATTGTGAGACACCAGGCCCCCAATGACACCGATGCACCCCCCACTCCAGCGTTTCGCCGGGAAAGAAGACCCAGCCAGGCTGAAATGACACTTTCTTCGTTCCACGAGATGTTGGATGGATTTACTGATCTTTTGCAGTCCTCTGAAATCCACGACCTCCCGAACTCCGAGCTACAAGCGCTGTGCGCTAAAGTGGTCGACCAACTGGCCAAAGTCCGCTCTGTCTCTTCTCTTGTCCCGCCTGAAGTGGCCGCCCCTCTCCTCGAGAAGTGCTCGCTGGTGCATCAACTTCTCGTCTCGCTCGCCGACTCCCCGTCTGCCTCCGCGGGGGAGTTGATGAATGTCCTGAGGGAAGTTTCCGCCCAAATCCGGGGTGCGAACTTCGCCGAAATGCCCACTGACGAAAAGAAAGCGGAGTTGGATGAGATGATTCACACCGTGAGAAGTGTGATTCAGGCCGGCGAAAGTGTGCGTCCCCCACAGGAGGGGGCCGCTGTGCAACGGCTCGCGGCTCAACTCTTGCAGGCGTTGACTGCTTTGAGGACGGAATGCGAAAATATCACCCCTGCCCCGGCCGGTCGTCTGAGCCAAGTCTCCGATGTGCTCAAAGGGGTTTTGCGTGTGTTGAAATCGGAGGACCTCGCCCAGTCGTCGGATGCGATGAAACTGTCTGTGCTGACAAATCTTGCCGGCAAACTACGCCTCGTACAGGAGGAGTCGGAACATCTCCCAGAGGAGGAAAGACGGTCTGCGGAGCGGGTGGCGGCGCAGCTGTTAAAACTCATTGACTCGCAAATCAGTCTTTTGAAGGCGACCACCGAAGAGGAGGAGACCGCTGAAAATGAACCAAAGGATGACGTGGAGATCGAGGATGAGCTCGACCGTATCGTGGCAGAGATGGAGGACGTATTCAATCTGTTGAATTCGGATGAATTCAAGGCGGCCGGGAAGGAGCAGCAACAGCAGATCGCCAGTGATTTACTGGAGCGCGTCAGTTCATCCAAAGCAAAAGTGCTCGAACTGAGCGACGAAACTAATCCTGTTCTGACCGAACTTATCATTCCCTTGGAGGAACTCCTCGAGCGCATGACGGGCTCCATGGTGGCACCCACTGAACAATTCACTGAAATTTGCGAAACTCTTGAGGAGATAAACGATCTATTGAACACACCAGATTTTTTGGAGGCGGAGGGAAATGTGAGGGCCGCCGTGGTCCGTCAGGTGCTCCCTCAACTAAAGGCAATTGGTGGAACCCTACCCACACTGAACCCCAAGGAACGCAAAGTGGTGGAGAGCCGTTTGTCTGCGCTGCACGTGACTCTCCAAGAGGCGTTGCAGGGTTTAACATCAGGGATCCGCCCTCCCGCAGCTTCCCCACAGCAAACCATCGCACGCCTACAGGAGGTGATGTCGCTGCTGCAGAGTAGTGATTTTGCCAACAGTCCCCCAGAGAAGCGACAGAAATTGGTGGCCGCTTCCATTCGTGATTTGACGACGTTGAAGCGCGATGCGGTGAACGGACTGGGTGAAGTTGCCAACAATATTGTCCCTATTATTGATCGTCTTTTGTTTCAACTGAATGAGCTATCAGTGCAGGACAGCGAAGCCACCACACGGGACACCGCCGATGAACCACAGGACGGAGAACGTGACAAGTTTTTTGAATCTCTTTCCGGCCTCACAATGTTGCTAAGAGAACGGAGTAGGCTCAATCCCTCGGAGCGCAGCGTTGGGGAGCCGGAGATTGCGTCCTTCAGGGAGTTGGGTCAACTAGCCTCCACAATTGGAAATTTAACGGAGGAGGAGGCTGCCATTAAAGCGGCGTTTGAAGAGGAGCTGGCGAAGCTGTCTCCAGCGTCGTCTTCTGACACCTTGGGGCTGCCACAGTTTAAAATCTTCTTTTCCACCGTATTGAGAGAGGTCAGCGGGGCTTCTGTCGCGTCGATCGAGGAATTGGCACCCCTCATGAGCCAAGTGGAGCGGGTCCTGTCCGAGGCGGACACTGCCGGTCTTCCGTGGCGTGAGGACCGGGAGTGCGTTTTTCTGGTGGGTAAGGTTCTCGAAGCAAATTCAAACCTCACAGCAAAATATCGAAGCGTCTGGCTCGCAGATTCAAATTCTACTCGACGAGGCAACGCGTAAACTGACGGAGACTCCAAAGATTGACGCCACAGAGCTCAATTCCTACTTTGAACTTCTGCAACAAATGCAAAGCGTACAAGGAAGTTTTTCCATTGGTGACCTCCAGGCGTTCAAACGATTTCAAGAAGCCATTTTACACGCTGCGGAGTCGGTATCGGCGGAGAAACAGTCCTCAGAAACCGATGATATTTCCGATGCGCTACTCGAAATTTCAGACAAATTGAGGGATTCTCAGCTCTCGGAAGAGGAATTGAGCCGCTTTGAAAAGATAGTTGACGGGTTCGCCGGGGCCAATCTTGGTGGCGATTTTGATGAAGCGCTTCAGTCGATAAAAGAAAAGATTCATCTGCAGCGCGTCTCTAATGGTGAAGCGGCGGAGAAACCCACTGAGAGCGAAGGTGCCGGCGAGGGTTCCTCGAACGAGGAGAAGGCCGACCCGACCCCGGAGGAGGAGCCAGCCGCCCAAGAGGATGAGGAGTCGGAAAGTGACGCGGAGGTCGAAACAATTGATGATGGTGGGAAGTAATTGAGGTGGCGCATTTTTTTGTTTTTTCGTGGTTTCACACATCTCAATTTTTAATTTCCTCTCTATTCTCTTTCAAAAAAATAAATAAATAAAAAACAATAAACACATAGAATATAAAATAAAATAAAATTGAAAAATAAACAGGAAAAATAGTGCTTAGAGGTCACTTTTTCGCTTTCATCAATTCAGTGGGGAGAAAAATGCCACTTTTATATCCACCGACAGAAGTTAATCATATACAATCAAACACGAATATATATATTCAATTTTTGATGGCTCACCTCTCTAAAATCACGTCTCAAATTTTGCTGTACCTTTTTCTGCCCTTATGTTTTTTTTTTTTACCCGGTTAGTATTAATGTAACTGTTTCACTTCTCAAACTGTTTTTTTTTTCTTCTTTCTTCCCCCTTTTGAAGCCTTTTTCTTTAGATACTATTTTTTCCACCGCACTCCCATGGCCGATGCCGCTAAATCGGTAAAACATTACGTTAGCGATTGCTTGGAAGAACGACACCCCTACGATGTCCAAAAAGGATTTGCAGGTCAAAGAGAGAGGGATTCTGGAAAAGTGTTTGATGGGTTCTCTTCTGAGGGAGCAGATCAGCTGTTAGACAATCTTGTAGATGTTTCATTGTCGGGTGAAGAAAAGGCGGTGGCTGCCCGCTACCTCTATTCCAGATCAGCTTCCCAAGAGGAGAAAGTGGTACTTCTGAACAAGTCCTGCGTCACTAGAGTGGTGGGGTGCCTTCGCTCGAACCAACTACCCATTCTCGAGCAGCAGTGCTTCCATTTGCTGAGGTCTTTATGTGTGATAACACACGGTTGCTATAACGTAGTCTTTTGTGGTGGCTTAGAAGCCATCATCGATTGCCTGTCTGATGCTGACAATTCAGAGGAGAAAGTAGCCACCAAAACCGCTGCGGCGCAAGCACTGTATCAAATTTGTTCCAACACCACTGGGCTGCGGTGGCTGCTCCAAGCGGAGGCTTGTGAGGAGTACATTCCGGAATCTGTGGCGGATGTGCCGAGCACCCCACCCGACCCCGCCTTCATTTTGTCCACCGTGGGGAATAATCTCTTACAGGCAGCCCCGGATACTAAGCTGTCCCTCTACCTAATGGGTTCGGTTTCTCTGATGCTGCAGATCGCCCCCGGCATCCATGCCCTTCTGTCCTCCTCCCCCCTCTATATGAAGGTGTGGGGAGAGGCGTTGGAGCATGCCGCGGGCGACCGGGTGCTTCAGAAGGAGAAGGATTATATCAAGCACCTTTTTACCGCGCTCTGGAATTTGGCAATGGACCAGGAAGGGGTGGAGACTCTCGAAAAGAGCGGTCTCGTGCCTAATTTGTTTGGTATTTTTTCCCTCTTTGATGTCTTGATTACGGACGTGGACTTTGACATTCAACGAGTAGTGATGGGAGCGCTGTCGGCGACCTTTAAACTGACCTCATCCAAGCACGATAGTCTTTCGATTCTCCACGATGGGTTGAGTCGCATTATTTGCATTTTAGACTACCTGCGCAGAGTGAATGCCGTAGAGGAGTCTCAGAAAAAAGAGTCGGGGAAACCCAAAAACAGTGTCATCGCTGTTTTAAAGAACACAGTTCAATGTGTCCGCTTAGCGTCGGAAGTCAAAGGGGTTCGCGACGTGACGCACCAATATATAGATGAGATGGTGACGGCATCCCCCAAGGAGGCGTTTTATTTTAGGCGGCAGCTCTATTTTGGCACGCGATGGGAGGCAGAGTACGAGGCCTCCGTTTGATGTATGTAAATACCTGTACATTTTTTTTTTTTTTGTTTCCTTCCTCCCCCTTTACCCCCGTTTCCCTACGGGTGCTACGTTCTGTAATTGTTGTTGTGAAACGTATAGAGGTGGCAACAAATGTTCTCGCATCTTTCTTCTTTTTTTTTTTTTTACTTTCTTTTCATTCCAGTTCATTTTAGATTTATAGATTTTTCCAACTGCTCTTGTGCTGATTGGGTTCGCTAAAAATAGCAATATAATAAAATTCTTACAAATGTCCTCTAAAGTCCAAATAAATTCCGCAGGTGACGTGGAGAGTGTGAGTCGTGTCTTTCAGCAGGTTCATCGCAGTGCCGCTCACCATCAGCGCTACAAAAAGGAATTGCTGGAATTTGGTGACGACGTTCCCGGTGGCATTAACGCCGTTTGTGTGGTGGTACTTTTAGTTTTAAAACAGGTTCCCCAACTTTCCCCTGATGTTATCAAACGGCATTTTGCCTTTTTAGCAGAAGTGGCTAAATTTTACAGAGAAAAGTATGAAAACGATAAACTGACGGTTCAAATTCTTAGGTGTGTTCTCCCATTCCACAATGCAAACGATAAAGCGGTTCGACACGCTGTGGTTCTGACATTTGACGCACTTTTGCGCACCGTAGATCAGTCGGACACCTCAGAGGAGCGACAGGACTTTTACCAAGAAGTAGCCGAAATGCTAAAGCTGCGGATTCACGATAAGGTGTCGTCCATCCGTGAAAAGGCGGTAGCCGCGATTACGGTATTTCAAACTGGCAAGAAGGATTGCGACGTGACACAACAACTGTGCGCATTACTTTGCAGCGACACGAGCGCCGATGTCCGAAAGCAAATTCTGCACTGTATTCCACCGAGAAAAGAGTTCCTCGAAGGCTATTTTCACGGAATGGTGCGGTGCACTCGCGATGTCGTGGCCCGCGTAAGGGCCGGGGCTTGGGATGCTCTCAGTCGCTTCCCGTGGCGATATATAACGGCGTATGCTCAGGCAAAGAATATGGACCTGTCATTTCATCTCTTTCAAGGACTGACCGACCGCAGTAACTCGGTCATCATCGCCTGCCGGGCGTCTATCACTACGTGCTGGCTACACAGAGACTGCAAGGACGACTCCAACGCCTTTTTGGATCCTCTGAACACCGGGGTCACCATCACAAACCTTTCCCACTTTGAAAAAATATGCGGGGAATTGGTGGTGTTCTGCCGTAAAAAAAGTTCCAGCTTTCGAGCGGAGCTCCAGACCGACGCCCTCAGCACTTCCTCGGCTCTCATGTGGAAGGCTGATTGCCGGCTCTCCACCGACGCCGTAGACCTTGACGAAACGGCCTTGCTCCCCCCGCTAGATCATTTTACCAATATTTTGCAAGACACCGTGTACGCCTATGCGAAACCCGACGTGGAACCCAAAGTGGTGAAATTTAAAAATATGGATGACGCGGATAATATACTGCGGGTATTACTGTCCTCTTTTGACATGTACGACGAGAACGGTTACCTTTCTCATGTTGACAATACGACCAGGAATGCACTCCTCAAGCTGCTTCATTTTTTGCTCAAAGTCGTCCCGGATGATGATCCCGCTCTTTTTGTAGACGCCGTGGTGCGGTGCGTCAAGAATCTTACGGAGCGTACCCCTGAGGAAACTACAAAGACGGTCACTTCCGCGTTAGACTCCCTCTTCAAAAGTCTTAAACTCCCCCAGAAATACGGTCTGGGATTCGACGACACCGAGGCACTGGTTCGAAAAGGCAAAGCGAGACAGCAGGACTTGATCAAACTCAAGGTGCAGGTACGCTCCGGGGACGCGACGCAGGAGTCGTACGAACAACTCAAAGCAGAGATTCAACGAGATGAAAAGTTTCTTCTTCGAATTCAACTCATTGTGTCCGCATTTCTCTCCAATTCCCAGCGTGGCACGCCGATCCCAGCGTATTGCACTCATGTAATTCAGTTGGGTCGACTGCAAAACTGTGAAAAAGTGCGGGTGGCGGCGACAAAGTCCTTGGGTTTATCGTGTCTGATCAATCCAGATTATGTGCACACGTTTATGCCACTGCTGTTGAGCGATGCCACCAGCGAGGAGAGCCTTGAGGTAGCGGCGGCTTCTATTGGTGTTTGTTTTGATCTGATTTTAGAGTATGGGTTCAAATTTTTTGACACCACTTCGTCGTCAGAGACCATTGCGTTCAATACAGAAAACCCCCTTGAGGAGAGACTGCTCCACGAAAAAGAGTTGGCGGAGGAGGATGTTCATAAGGTAGGGAGCAAGAAACTCCTTCGTACTTTTATCGTCTTACTGAGCTCGAGGTCCTTTGAGATCACCTCCACCGTCGTCCATGGCTTTTGCAAATTACTAAGTTGCAACCGAGTGTACCCCGCCAACATTCACGAAGTGATTGCCAAGTTGGTGGTGTGCTTTTCCTACTTTGTCATGAACAAAAAGGATGACGCCAAGTACGCGTATATGGTGGACCACCTGTCGTTTTTCTTTCAAAGCTACGTCGCTAGTCACCCCAGTCGTCAGGCGGACTTTGCCAAAGGGGGTATGATGGCCTTTCACTACTTGCTGCCCAGAAATACGGCTTGCTCGCAAAAGGTGATTGATTTTGTCACTCGACTTTCCGATGCCTTTCTGCTTTCCCTCGTCCGGGATGTCGACCCCGAGACGGTGAACAAGGTCCACGCCGAGGAGAAGGACCAGGAGGAGGAGAATGTGCAACTTCGGGCGACTGTCACCAGCTCCTCTCTACATAGCGCTCGTTTGCTTCGAGAACTGTCACGCTATTCGCTCCATGAGACCGTAGCGGAGGCTATTTTGTGCCACATGGCGTCTGGGCTTTCGCATGACAAACTAAATTGTGCCTTGACACACTGGAGAATAAAATGTACTTTTACTCAAAGGAACCGAAACCGTTTCTCTTATACTGCGGTGCAAAAGCGCTGGAGGCCATTCAAGGGGAAGGGGGAAAAAGTAGATTACAAACGTTTATCCGTCATATTGAGACTCGCTTTGCAGGTGCTGGGGATAAGGAAGTGTTTGAGAGAGAATTCGAGCAGAATGTAAATTATGTACAGAATATAGAAAGTATGTTTGATGATGGGTTTTCTGATCTAATCCCCGTGAAAAGCGACACGCCGTTAAAAAATGCACCACCATCACCAATTCAAAAGATTGAAGGCAGAAAGCGAGTCAAGCAAGAAGAGGAAGACTTTCTCGACATAGAATCAATTGTCGGCCCCCATAAAAAACACCGACGGTAACTTTTTTCCTTTCTTTCTCTGTCCGGTTCGCGTTCACATAGACAGTTCAGAAAGAGTAGATATATATATATGCAACAAACAAGCAAACACGGAACACACATATAGATTTTTTTTCTTTCCTGTTTTTTCCCTTTCCATTTTAAATACTGTGGACTAGAATGTTATTATTACTATTATTATTGCTTTCACTGTGTAAGTCAAATGCTATTAAAGTACTGATTAAAACAGTGCTATGCATGACGTACTTCTTTTTTTCTCCCTGTCTTTCTGTTTTCGGATTTATAATGTGAGTTTTGGTATAAAATTTTTCCTTTAAAGAAAGTGATCCAAAACGATGAGTGCTGTCTGTGTCAACGGGGTGGAGGTGGAATTTCCGTTTACACCGTATGAAATACAAGTGGAGTACATGCGTTGTGTTATTTCGGCTTTGGACGCAAAAGAAAATGCTCTCCTGGAATCGCCTACAGGTACCGGCAAAACTCTCTGTCTTTTGTGCGCCGTGATTGCTTGGAAGTTGAAAAATGACCCGCTTAACAAGATTAAAATTGTGTATTGCAGCCGTACACATAGTCAACTGTCGCAGGTGATAAGGGAACTGAAAAGGACCGTATACGCTGAAAAGGTGACCATGGCTTTACTGGGTAGTAGGGAGCACATGTGCGTGAATTCAGAGGTCCTTCGCCTTTCCTCCACTCAATCTCAGCAAAGTTTGTGCAATGCCCTTCGAGCGGAGCGGAGTTGCCGTTTCTACCGCTCGGTGCAGAATAAAACGTTGCGAGAGTTGCCGGTCGAATCTCAGATTCACGACATTGAGGATCTCAAAATGGATGGTAAAGTGAATGGTTACTGCCCTTATTACTACGAACGAGAGGCTTCTGTGGAGGCCAACATTGTATTTTTGCCTTACAATTATATCTTTGACAAATCTATTGTGAAGCAACTGCCTTTCAAATTAAATGGGAGTATTCTCATCGTGGACGAGGCCCATAACCTGCCGTCCGCCCTGCTTTCCTCCGCATGTGTGGACCTGTCGCCAACGGATGTGGCCAACAGTATCCACGACTGCTCCAGGGCGATTGCGTCGTGCGAGTCAAACATCAGCAACGACACGGAAAAGGAAAAGTTCTATCAGCTGGCAGAGGAGTTTGCCGCCCTAAAGATTGTTTTGTGCCGACTGGAAGGTTTGATTATTCAGGAGGGATCCGGTTCAACGGGGGAGGTAACCCATCCTGCTAGTTATTTTTTGTCATTCTTTTCCCGCGCCTTGATTACGGCAGAGGTGTACGTTGGTTCTCCCGGTCGTCGTGGACTTGCGGATTCGATTCAAAGCGTTGTAGAGCAGCTTTCCTTTTCCGAAAAAAGTGCCTGCGGCCTGCCAAAAGTGCAAAGCTTAATGGATCAAATTTTCAGGACCGATTTTTTGGACAACTCCGCCAGATTTGTTCTTCGCAGAACGGGGAACGCGGAAAATAGCAAATCCCCCGACAAATACACCTTGTCGCTTTGGTTTCTGGACTCTTCCTTTTTGCTGAGAGAGACGTGCTCCTCTCTGCATAGTTTTCTTCTCACCAGTGGAACACTTTCCCCACTCGACCATTTTGAGGCAGAGTTAGGGGTTCCCTTCGGCGTTTGCCTAAAGGGTCGTCATGTTATTTCGGACCGACAAATCATTTCCTCCGTCTTGTGTAGAGGCCCCAGTAATGAAAAACTGAATAGCAGCTTCACTTTTCGTCACAATGTGGACTACCAGGTTGGCCTGGGCATGACTGTGGTGAATCTCTGTAGAGTCACCCCCGGGGGTACTGTAGTCTTTTTTCCTAGTTATGCTGCTTTGAATGCCGCCGTTAATATTTGGAAAACTGGGACGAACCATTATGGCGGAGAGAAAACCGTTTGGGGGCTACTGACGGAGGTGAAGCCGGTCTATGTGGAGCCCACCAGTGGAAGCGATCTTCTAGCCGTCATTCAGGAATTTCAAGGGGCGGTGGATGAAAATGTCACTCGGGGGGCGCTTCTTCTGGCGGTATGCAGAGGTAAAATAAGTGAGGGAATTGATTTTTCCGATAATCACGGCCGTTGTGTGGTGGTCACGGGCATTCCCTTCGCCAACAGCGCGGACCTGTTTGTCCGACTCAAGAAGGAATACGTTGACAGCGTGTCAAAAGAACGACCGTTTGTGCACGGTAAGCCGTTCACTGGGGAGGTGTGGTATATCAATGAGGCGATGCGCGCCGTGAATCAGGCGCTGGGTCGCGTGATTCGACACAAGGACGATTTTGGATCACTGGTTCTCCTTGACGAGCGCTTTTCTCAACAGACGCCGCTGCTTTCTGAATGGATCGGTCGATCTTGCGCTACATTTTCATCTTTCCGTGATGTTTATAGCCGAGTAGCTCAGTTTTTCAGGGATCGCAAGCAGGAACTGAAGGGTGAAACAAGACCCAAGGCGGTAAGTAGCGTTCTTGCATCCGTTTCGGACGTGTCTCTCCCCACCCCCACACCTCTTTCCGCGGAAAAAGCAAAGAATTACGCGGCACTTTCAGAGGAGGCGGCCAAACAGGAGAAACTGCTTCTGTCTGACGCCCTTTGGAGGGATGCACAGGAGAAACCGTCCGGTGGTCGGGCTCCCCCACCGGACGTCGAACACCCCCCTGCCCTATCAAAGGCCACCCCTCCACCGGAGGCGTCGCATGCAGCGGTGCATTTGATCAGCCCGGTAGGTCAGCTCGCTCTTGACACCCCTGACATGGGCAATAGTTCAAAGGAGTTTTGCTCCTTTTTGAAGTCCAATTTGAGCGCAGAAGAGTACAAAATCTTTAAAACCACATTGGTGGACATTTCGCGCTGCTCTGGGGACATTGCGTTGCCCGCCTCCAAGGAAGGCTTGTACACTCTGTTTTCAGTGATGAAGGGAATTTTTAAAAAGGCCAGTCCGGCGCACAGCGATGTGGTCGCGCAGGAATTTGGCAAGTACATACCACTGTCCATGAGGCCACTCTATTCCCATTTTCTTCGAAAAAGGGATCGCACCAGCTGAAGAACATTGGAATTCTGACATTCTTTTCACATTACGACTCATTTTTGTCCCCCTCTTTTTAATGTTGTTTCGCACCTTGAAAGAAAATGTGTATTCTCTCGCGTTCTCTCCGAGGCACCCCGTATGACTCTCTTCCTTTCTTTCTCCTCTTTTACAAGTGCTTCTAGTGCATCATGTCCCTTGAGCCCAACGAACATCAACACGTAAAGGCCGTCTGCGATGAATTGCGCGGCGTGTCGGGTGAGCTGCGGTCTGCCAATGAGGACCTCTTGGAAAAGAATGATTTGCTTTCCACAGAGTTGGAGCGATTGAAAAGCCTTTCAGAGTCTTCTCAATCCACCGCCCATAAGGATCGTGCCACAGTGGTGGAGCTTCAAGATAAAAACGAGGAACTGTCTAAAAAATGTAAAGACCTGTCCCAGTCTAATGTTTCCCTTTTGGAGGAAAATAAAAAAATCACCGAAGCGTTGGAGAAACTTCGCGATCAAAAAGGACAGCCGGTTAATGAACACGTGCCACAAGAAAAGGAGAACTCGAAGGGTGGTAGATGGGGCCACTCTTCTATCGTCGAGGAACTCCGTCTCCACCAAACTCCTATTAGGGTAGGGAAACTGACCAACCCGTCCGACTTCTTTAACTGTGGATATGACGTCACTTCTTGTTGTGCCGAGGATGCTTCTATTCTACAAAGTGCCGCGCATTTTATGGCGGTGAAATGGCAATTCTTCGAAACCCAGAGTGCGAGAGACAGCTGGAATGTTGCCTGCTCTCTTTTGGAGGCTAATTACAAGCCCAACCCATATCATAACTCTGTGCACGCCACCGATGTCCTTCAAGGCACTTGCTTTCTTGTCGTGGCGTGCCCTGGCTTATTCGATTCGATGGGCAAAATGGAGAAAATTGCAGTTGTTTACGCTTCGTTGGCCCACGATGTGAGACACCCAGCACGGAATCAGAATTTTTTAAAGTTTATTTTTGATCCTCTTTACTTTCTGTACAACGGAAAAAGTGTGTTGGAGTCTATGCACGTGGCGAGTGCCTTCAAGATTCTTTCCGCTGAAGGCGCGGATTTTACAGGCGAAATGACAGACGCTGAAGTGTTGGAATTCCACCGGTTAGTGGCGGATATTATTATCCACACGGATATGGCATTGCACGGGGATAGCATGAAGAGGTGGGGCGCTCGTGTTGGAAATAAGTATGATTTTTCCAAGAGTGAGGACAGAGCGGATGTTCTTTCCCTGTTTGTACATGCCGCGGATATAGGGGCACAGACCAAGGGCATTAATGTGTCAAAGAAATGGACCGGTATTGTGGAGGAAATGTTTGAACAAGGCGACGAGGAAGCCAGCAGGGGTATACCAGTGGGTCCGGGTAACGCGCGGGGCGGCAACTTTGCCCGCGGTCAACTGTTTTTCCTTGAAACTTTTGTGTGGCCCATGTATGATCTCATTCAGCAACTCTTCCCAGCTATCAGTCAACCCGTAGATAATTTACGCAAGCTTCATCAGCACTATGCCAATGAGTTAGGAGAGGTGAAGAATTTCCCGGAAAAGAAAACCTTTGCCCCGTCCCTGGAATCCCGTATCCAATCCCTGGGTGCCGAGGTGGAACGTTATAAGGCCGCTGTCGCTAAGATTGCGGAGACCAAAAAGGATCCGTCTGTGGAGGGGTGTGACTTTAACACTCTAATCCAAGAGTTTCATAAGCGTGTGGTGGACTTGGATGAGCGAGAGGAACGATCTGCCAAGTATCAAGAAAAATTAGCGGAAATAGCGGAAAAAATTTATAAAAAAAACAAGTCGTCATTGTGGGACAGCACCCTGGACAACACACCAGACCCTCGGCTAGCGGCGTCAGATCCCGACGCACTGGCGAGAGCACTAGAGTATTTGAAGAGTGCAGTGGAAAGACCGGGGCGTGCAGTCCAATAAATAGGTGATGGTCCGTCGGTATAAAATAAAGTAATGGAAAGGATAGTACGACCATTACATTGAACTTAACACTATACTCCTATATGACACATTTTCAGTAACCCGATGTATTAAAACTTCTTTTTTTTTTTTCCTTTTCATTTGTTACTTTAATTTATATTATTTATATTTTTGTTATGCCAGATTTCCGACTACGTGTCGACGTTTAACTTTTTTTTTTTTTTTCCCTTTTGCTGATACCTAAAGCAATAAAGACGCGAACGTCGTGGAACAACAGATCCACCCGCTGGCGTCTGCTCTTTTTTTATTATTTTAATTTTAATAACAATATTAAGGTGAAGATCTAAAGTTCTCCTTTTCGCCCCCCTCTATTTTTATTTTTTTGTTTGCTAGACCCTCTACAATGTCAAAGCATAACGGAAATGGAAAGAACTTCAAGTCCGGTGAAAATTTTTTCCCCGCGGCCCCTGACCAGGGCATGATGAACAGCGGATTTCCGGGGTTTATGGTCGGCGCCCCAGATATGCAATACTACTCGGCCGCTGCTAATCCGTTTTTCCAGATGCAAAATGGGATGATTTGGCCCAATGTTCCTCCGGTGTCTAATCCGATGATGCCGATGACGGCGTTCCCTCAGTCCGCTATGTACGTTTATCCCCCTCAGTACACCCCTGTAGCCACTGGAGCTACCTCGAATCGGCGAGATCCCAACGTGCGTGACACGCACCAGTCTCCAAACCCACGAGCTGCGAGCCCGACTGTAACGATTGAAAGGGTGACCGCTTCCCTTCCGGCGGATGTGAGTCTTTTAGTAGTGGAGGCGGGATCTGCTGTGGCGAACGGCAAGCCTTTTTGCCCTGTGGGAGTTCCTCCATCTTCGGTATACTACTCTTGAGAGCCGTGAGGTGTTAATGTCTCGCAAATTACTGTTATCTATCACCGCATTTTTATCTTGTTAATTTTTCCCGCTTCCATATTTTTCTATTTTTTCATTTTTTTTTTTTTTTGTATTCTTGCCCACATCTCCACCCTATTTTATATGTTTTTTTTTTTTTTAACAATATTACTAGAGATACCCCTTGAATGAGACACTCCGGTAAATGCATAAATTTATACCGGCGGAGCCTTCCTTATTGGAATAGAAATAATGACTTGGAGCACATGTTTGGCCGCTCCCCCACGAGCGTCCCGAATACGACGGAGGGGTTGTCTTTTGGGGGCCACACAAAGAATGACATTTTTTCTACCGCCTTTAATACTATGTATGTGGATCCTCAAGGAAAGCACGAGGAGACCATTCTGAGCTCGTTGAAGACTGCGCAGAGATTACTGGAAAAGCCTTCCTCACGGTTTCTTCGGGGTAATGATGAACTTTGGCTCCAGTCACTGAAGCTTCTGAGCCGGTCCACGGTAGCTTCACTAGAGATACAGTGTCAAGAGTTGATTTTACTGTATTACTCGAAGCAGTACAGCCTGCTTCTGTCTCGAGCAAACGTTGTGCTTTCCTCCTTTAGTAGATGGGAGAATGTCCCATTAAACCACATTAGTCATGTGATGCGTGTCATGGGTGTTGCTTTGATTTCTTACAAGAACGTGAAAACACCCCCGGAAGCCCAAGTGCTGGCCTCGTGGCTTTCGCTCTTAAAGTATACGGAAACCGTTTTTCTGGAAACCGCGATTCGCCAGGACGTTTTGCTCGCGTCACAATTTTTAGTGTGGTCCTTCGAATGGTACTTGCAAGATGGGCGGTTTGGTGTGGACAAAAGTTTGTGGGAAGAACTTCGTGAAGTTACGCCTCAGTGGTTTAAAACGTTGCACCATGTAAATGGAACCTCTGTTGAACTTTGCGTAAACGAGAAAGGTGTTGTGTACTCCCCTGCGCTTTTAATGGAGATGGGCTTGGAGGCAGCACGTCGGAAAGAAGTGGACTTTTTGAAGGAGCTTCATGTGTATATTGTAAAGAAGGAGGCGATTAGCCCCGATTTTCGCATTTTTTGTTTGTGCGCAAATGTTGGAAATCTTTTACTTTCGCAACTGTCGACAAAGGACCCGCTTTCGCAAAAACTGATGTTGGCCTTGGGATCTTCGCTCAATTTCGAGGTGACGAGAGCCCATCTTGACAACCAGCCAAACGCTGCTCTTCGGATTCTACTACGGATGCGGGGCCCCAGAGCTTACGAGACTCTACACTATGTTTTGCGTAAACACCCTCGTCGGATGCGTCTTCTACAAGAAAAATACGGAGATCTCCTCTCGGGGGATAGTACAATGAACTGGAAGACGGCATTGCAGACACTAACCGATCGGCTATCCGGTGGGGATCTCTCGTGGAGACGGGATCTCCCTTTTACACTTCGTCTAGTTTCCGACGCTGGAAAGTATGATATGTTTTTCAGTTTACTAAAAGAGTATAATATTGAGGCGGCAGACTGCTTGGGGAAGAATGTGGAAGTTGCGTCTTCGCTTTCCAAGGTGCTATTGGCCAGGAACCAGTGGTGGAGGGCGTTAGACGTGGTGGATGTCCTTCTCGCCTCCCATTACTCCCCCCTAACGGAATCCGAGAGTGTTCACTTTCGTCTCTTGCGCTCTAATTTACAGCTGCTTCTCGAGCGGAACCCCAGTTGGCCGGGAGCAGCGCTTTTAAGGGAGTTTCTCAATGAAGGGAGTGGAGCTCTTGTAACGGACCGCCCCATCACCTCGTCTCGTCAGCTGACGGTTTCTTCCGACCCACCCAATGCCGACTCTGACCACATTTTGAGCTGTGTGGAGGAACTGGGAGAGTGGAGAAAGCTCGTGGCAATGAAACGTTCGTACACTGTGGGTGAAACCCTATTCTGGTCTTCCTTCTTGAAATGCTTAACCAACTGTCCGTTGGAAGATCACGGTGCCCTAGATGAAATCCCGCTGGAAATGCTCGCGAACCAAGATTTGTTGCGTAAAACTGTTCAGGTGTGCACCGTGAACGGTTGGCTAGTATTTCTGCTTGAAATTCTTAAAAAGAACGAGGCGCTGACGCCACTTGTGGCAGACTACATCAAGCTGATTCACCACGCAGTGGGAAGGGATGTTGAGAGGAAAATTTCCCTTCAGTCATTTGCAGTCTTCAGACAAATGTGTCAGATGTGTTCAGCGAAAAAAGTTGAACTATTTGTCCCTCGAAGCCGTTGTCCAAATATGTCGCCAGAGTCTTTGTGTAACGATACGCAGTTCCCCCGCGCATCGTTGAGGACCAAAAAGATGAATAACCAACCGTGTTTTAGTTTATTGGTTGACGACGGCGGCTTGAAATCTTTACCATCTGCGGTGGTTTTCCAGTGCCCCAAAGTTGTAGTATTGCGAAAACCCCCTGGCGCAAACTCCACCCAATTTTCGAATTCGTGTCTGACACAATGTCATCTTCGTGGGAGTTTCCGCCAAGTGTACTTGCTTCCACCAGCCAGCAGTGGCTTGCTAGTGCTTCTGCATGGATCGGAACCCACCAGAGCATTTTCGTTTAGGATAGGGTTTCAAACCAGTATTGTTGCCGTGGAGCCGGATTCTGTGCCTCTACTAAGCGCGCATTTTTTCGACTTGTATCAGCTACGGGTAATAAAAGGGAATGCGGATTCTTCCGTTGTTGTTAAAGGTGAAGTTTTTGTTGACTCGAACAAAAACTACGATATTTTTCGCGTCTTACAACAAGACTTGTGCTCTGAGGGCTGGTCACGCGCTTCGACTGGCGTAACAGAAGTAGTACGCGTCGCAATGACATCTCAAAAACCGAGTTGCACTACCCCATCTTCACACTGTTTCTACTAACTTCTGTTTTTGCTTCTCTCTATTCTTTTTTTTTTTGCATCTCGTTTGTGTGATTAAACATTTTCCTGTGAATATTTTGTTTTTACTTTTATTTTCTTTCCCGTCTAATTACTAGGAAATAAGTAATTACATTAAAATAATAATAAAACAAACAAACAAGCAAACAACATTACTCATAGATAAACTTTATATTTTGCCTCATGAAACATATAGAAAATGTCGACAGTGGGTCGACTTGCTTAGCTTCACTCAACACCAGTCTAGGGGTGAACAATTTAGTGTTTAGCCGATTGAACGACGAAATGAGTCATTTGGAGGATATCGCTCAGGGCTCCTTTGGTATTGTAAGACGAGGGGTTCTGGACGTTGATCAATGTGTGTATGCCGTCAAACAATCAAAGAAAACGATATCTGGAGAAGGGGATCTCCAGCAGAGACTCCAGGAGATTTATGCTTTGAGTGCGTGCGATCATCCCAATATACTTCGTTACTACGATGCCTGGGTGGAGGAAAAGAGTGTTTTTTTACGAAACGAGTTCCTCTCGAGTGGGTCTGTCGCTAAATTTAGTCGCCCCGTCCCGGAAACTGTATTGCGTTCACTAGTACTCCAAATTGCCAAAGCGCTGCATCATCTGCAGTGCAGGAAAATGGTACACCGGGACATAAAACCAGAGAATATATTAGCAACCAAAAAGGCCGATGGCGGTTATCTGTTCAAACTCTGCGACTTTGGCCTGGCACGGCCTGTGGAAGAGTGCACGACGGGGGAACAGTTTAAGGGAATTAATGACGATGACGGCGACCGCAATTTCATCTCCCCAGAGGCGTTTTCTATGTGTGAGGGGGTTCGAGTGGGCTACGAAGCGGACATTTATTCATTAGGGGCCACCTGCGTCGCGCTCATGGGGGGCTGCCCGTCTCTCGTTAGAGGCGGCTCGTATCCAAGTAAATGGACCGAGGACTACTCCTCATCTTTTAGAAATTTGATTGTGTCCATGACTACGCAAAACTCTGAAGAGAGACCTGATGCTTTTACGGTGGTGTCGACACTGACGGCAAATTCAGAGTCCCCCTCAGCCTCTTTAGAAGATAAACTCGCTTTGATAAGGGAACTAAAATCAAAAATTGACGCTGCTCCTTCCCCCGATAAATCTCTGTGCTAAATGACACATTACACATCTTGTTATCATCTATTTCATTCTTTTTTTTTTTTTTTTGTCGTACCCTCCACATATAGTTTCTACTTTTCTAATAATCCCCCCTTCACAATCTCTGCTCTTTGTTATTGTTCTATCCCCCACCTCCTCCCCTTTCTTTCCGTCTCCTTTAGTACCATTTAGAGCCTCACTAGTTGAATCGAAATGACCGAGCGGTTCGCAGAATCGGAAGGTCGACAATACCGACTAATGATGCTACCGGATTTCATCCGTTTTAAAGAACTAGCGCTATCGACCGAAGGGGGTTGGACGACTCATTACTCTGACAAGAACCTCACAATGCAGTCTAAGCCCCCCCCGGACCAATCCACTTCCCTCAATATTATTCGTGCTCGTCGTGTAATGGAAAAAGTAACCCCCCGGGTGCTTTATGACCAACTTCAAGACTCGGAGTATCGCTCGTCGTGGGATGCCAATATGATCGAGGGATACAACATTGTGAAATTAGATGCTCACAACGATGTGGGCTACTACGCCGCGAAATTTCCGTGGCCACTCTCCAATCGAGACTTTTGTAACCAAAGATCTTGGATGGAGTTTAACAATGAAGAGTACGTTATTTTCAACCACTCCGAACCGCACAATGCCTGTCCGGAGAAGAAAGGTTTTATTAGAGCTCGGTCAATTCTTTCTGGTTACTACATCGTCCCTCATTCTAGTGGAGGCTGTGAGCTGTACTACGTCACCCACAGTGATCCGTGTGGGTCGATTCCCCATGCCATCATCAACTTTGCCATGTCGAAAGGGGCCTCCGGCTTCCTCGACAAGTGTGAGAAGTACTCTATTGCCTACCCCGCGTGGGCGGCACAACACTACCCGCCCGGTCATGTGTTCCCGTGGATTACCCCAAAGATGGATTGGGATAGTCCGTTGATGTATCCTGAAGAGATGGTAGAAGCCACACAATGCCTAGAAGCCCAACCCACCCCTGAAACTGCAGAGGAGGGTGCTGCTGGCCCTTCCCACGACGCTGTCGGCGCGGCGGCGGCTGCGATTACGCCCAATATTAACAGTGGCCCTATCGTTTCTTATGCCCCTGTAGCCTCCTCCAAAAGTGATGACGGTCTTGCCATCCAGCAGTATCGAACGATGCTTCAGGACGCGATGAATTCAGTGGATCGTTCTTTTCTGATGGAAGGTAGAAAACCGACTACGAAAGAGTATCTGATTCGTCTCCAGTACACTTTAGAAGGAATTTCCGAAACTATTTAAATGCTTTTATTGCGATGATGCTTCCCCCCTTCCTTTTTTTTTTTTTCGTTGACCGATCGTCTAGCGCTTGGCGGTCCGTGCATTCCAATTCAATTGTCAACATACTTGAGAAATCACTTTCGACAAACCACTGTGACGCCCTCTTCATCCTTTCCCTCGAATTTATTCTCTCTCTATCCCTCACATCAAGTTTTATCACCATGAGTTCGTTGCTCATCCTAGAATATGGTACGTGGTCGACAAAATATGCGAAAAGAGATGCGAAAGCGAAACATCTTCAAAATATTTTGGAGACCCCAACGGGCGAAAGAGACGTTTTTTCACTTTACTCCGAAATTGCTGGAGGCGAAGTTGAGACCGACGACTACGGTACCACACTCTGTTTGATAGACGTGCTGGCCCCCCGAAGAGAAAAAGAAGAGCTTCTTTACTATTTGTTCGAAAAGGCCGAATCCAAACGAGTAGCACTAGTCTATTCTTCCGCGGCGTCTATTTTCACCACTGGAGAAACTAACGGCGTTTGTCTTGACGTGGGACATTCTGGGGTTCGGGCAACCTCCCTCGCGGGCTCCATCGCTCTCGCCGATCTCTCTTTCGAGTTAAACTCTATCGGTGGTAGAGCTGTTGATACTCGACTCCAGCAGATCTGCGGATTGGATGACAGCCAGATCCACACTGTCAAAAAGCAATTGTGGTTTTCGGAAGAGGGAACGACACAGGAGGACATACTTACCCTCCCAGACGGGCGCACGATGAAGTGTGAGGCGTTGGCCCCTGCGCGGAACAGTCTTCTTTTCAGCCGCACGGCAAATGCCCCGTTTTCTTTACAGAAATGCTTTGAGCAGTACGCTGTACAGGAGGGTTTGATCCCCCCGCTCCTTATTACCGGAGGTGGATCCCTGCTGCGGGGCACTGGTGGTGTTATTTCGACTCATTTACAACGGCACTTGCCGTTTGCCGTCCGAGAGTTGGTTGTGAAAAATCCTTCCACCTCTGCCGTAGAGGGGGGCATTATCCTTTCCCAATTGAGTTCCTTTAAACTACTCTGTGTAGATGCCAGCGATTACGCGGAGGAGGGCCCCGGGAGGTGCTGCGGCGGAAAGATGGTGGACTGTAGATAGTTCACCGTGGGGGTACACTTTTTTTTTTCCCTCGTGAGTGCACGTGTCGTTGTTGGGTCGTTACATTTTACTTCAGAATACTCCGATAATCATATTAAATATTTATCAGCTAACCTATTCATAGATATTTTTACGTACACAATAAACGTTTCTCTTCTCATTTTTTTTTTTTCACCGCTTCCGCTTGGTGAATCCGTTCGAATCGTGCACTACTTTTCTCTCCTCCTTTAATCTCTTTTCCGTTTTTGCCAACTGTCTCAGCGACAGTAATTTAAAAATAAAATATATAAAGAACGGAGAATAATTTTGACGGTCATGGGTGTGATTAGTCGGCTCCGAAGCAAAATACAGTATAGGAGGGAAATATTTCGCGCACGGATGGAAATGAGAAAAATAGTCGATAGCGATTTCGTCGGTCGGATGTGTGGGATACTGATATTTCCATTCGTTATTTATGTTTGTTGCGGAAGCATGCAGGGCTACAGCGAACAGAGAATACTAGATTCGTTGAAGGACAATCACACTGTCAGAGGACGGTAGAAATACATTTATATACACTTATAAAATTGCGTAAATTTTTCTGCGTTTTTTTTTTTCCCCCACTGCGGTTATCCATTTCGTGCCTCCCTTCTTTTATCATAAGACTCTAAACGGATTGAGTGGCGCGGATCCGATGAGGCGCCACGGAATGACCAATATTCCCACCGATCCTAAACCTTCCGTAGAACTCTTATCTTCCATCTACGCTCTATACCATAAGGAAGTATTCCTTGGCAGCTGCTTCGCCATAGCCCCCGGTGTTGTCGTTTCAGCTGGACACCATTATCACACGATGAAGGACGATGTGGGTGACCTAAGTGTCTTGGTGGGAGGCACGAAATGGGTCAAATGCGAATATGCCGCCAAAAATGGTACACATGATGTTTTAGTTCTGTGGCTCGTCGAACCGATTGCGTGCTACACCTCACTACGTGGGTGCTTCCCCTCCAAACAGTCCTTGGTTTCCACGGTTTGGCTTTCTCTGAAGCCCCCTCACAAACACATTACCTCACCCGGCGTAATAGAGGAGTCTTCCGTGGATAAATGCTTGGTGAGGGGGACAGTGAGCACGACGGGATCCAGTGGGGCTCCTTTGGTGGACTTTCATGGAAGTAACGTGGTAGGGATTCATCTCACGTCAAATACGAAGGACGGGTCGAGGGTGTCGGAATGCCTCAGTGCACGCAAGTTGGTGAGCATTTTGGCTGAAATGGGGGTGAGCTGCAGATTTTAGTTGGGTACAGTAAATTAATCTTCATTAACGTTTGTGTATCCCTATTCGCTGTTTTTGGTGAAACCCTACAAAAAAACCAACAACAACAACAACAACAACAACTAACTTGCAGTTCCTCTCTTCACCCTTCTATTTTTTTTTTTTTTAATTTTGTCATTTCTTATATTTAGCCCTAATGTCTACCAATGTAGTCGACAGCTCTGTGAGTCTTAGCGAGGGACAAAGCCTACAGTTGTCCAGCGTGGAATTATTTGCGGGGGCGGTGGCCGGTTTTGCAGAACACTTTGCCATGTTTCCGTTCGATACCCTAAAGACAAGGATTCAAAGTGGCAGTGCACCTAATATCCGACAGGCAATTCTTCAAGTGTGGGAGCGGGAGAGATTAACCCATTTATACAGAGGTTGTGTTCCTGTCCTTGTCTCCGCGGTACCTGCCCACGCTGTCTATTTTTCCTTTTATGAATTTTCAAAACGGTTCTTTGGAGAAAGCAACATTGGAATAGGTGCGTCCGCTTGTGTCGCTACGATTGGTCATGACATGATTAGCACTCCATTTGATGTGGTCAAGCAGCGAATGCAAATGGATCACAACCGCAGTTTCCGAAGCTCATTTCATTGTTTGAAAAATCTTATTAGAAGCGACGGCGTAAAGTCTCTAACGCTATCGTTGCCTACCACGATTTTGATGAATATTCCGCACTATGCTACTTATTGGCTGGTGTACGAAATTTCAATGCGCCAGCTACACGGCGGCGTTGAAACTAGAGACTATGAAAATGAAATGTCGCGGGAGTATCTAGTGTCGGGGTTCCTTGCTGGAGGCGCTGCGTCATTTGTCTCCTTCCCTTTGGATACCATCAAGACATCCCTCCAACTAGGTCACAGCTCTTCCATCGCCACTGCGTGGAATACGTTGAGGATGTCGGGCGTTCGTCGACTCTACTCTGGCGTTGTCCCACGCATCATGTATACCGCTCCGTCTGGGGCTATCATGATGTTTACCTATGAAACTGTCAAAAAAACGAATGCTCGAGAGAAGTTCTCCATCCACATAATTAAACATATTCAGCGGAAGCGCCTCACAAACACTACGCTATTTTTAGTTTTTATTATTTATTTGCGGTGTTTTTTCTCCCACTTTCTCCATTTTTATTTTCCTTCTAAATTTTCATACGAATTTTTTTCTTTTTTTTTTTTCCTCCCTCTTCCCATTTCAAAGTTGCTTTATTATACTATTATTGATTTGTATGCGGTGCCTAGGTAAATAAATAAATAAAAAATTATGAGCGGCTCTTCTGCTTTAAGAAAAATATTATTTTTAGAGGAGGACTCGGGATCTCGACGGGGTTATCATTTCACTGGCACTTATGAGGAAAATCTTTACTCGTGCCGTCTTAACCATCCCGGTGCGGTAGCCCCGCGGAGTGGGTTGCTAGGGTCGGCTGTATGCCTCGGGTCGTGCCTTTTGGGATGCCTTTCCATGAAGAGTAGAAATAAAGAAAAGTGGTGGTTTGGACTCTTTCTAATGTGTGCCATGTACTACAATGCCGTGAAAGCCCACAAAGTAGACAATGGTCTTGTTGGCCACCAATGCGGTTTCTTCGCCGCTGGCATGGGGGTCCTTGGGTGTAGCTGCCGTGTGTTTGTCCACAGCGGGAGCAGGAGGAAGAATTTATTCCTTACCGGTGTTTTCTCCGTCTTACTGTGGTATGAGATTGGGCGGTATCACCTTTGGTCGGAGCACACCGCTGAATTTCGCCGCGAAATGTTCCCTGAGCGCTCCATTAATTTACTTGAAGAATACGTTCCGGACACTGTAGAGGTTGAATTCCTTCCCTATCGGGAATTACACTGTTTATTTTTTTTTTTTTTTTTTTTTTTTTTTATTTGTGTCAGTTGCCTCCTGTTGGTACTTTTTGTACTTGCACTTGCCAAAAAAAAAGAAAAAGAAAAAAAAAAACCCAACGCCGTCAACTGTGTTTATTGTTATTATGAATAACATTCTTTTTGTGCCAAGAAAAATATGCCCCAGCCCCTATTTATCTCCCTCCTTTTATACCGTTTATTTCAAGTTTACTTATAGATGTCGAAAACACCTGTCATTTTAGATCACGACGGGGGACATGACGATCTGGTGGCACTGTGCCTTTTGCTAGCAAATGCGGATAAAGTGAAAGTAATCGGGTGTGTCATTACCGACGCGGACTGCTTTGTCCAGCATGGCTTTAACGTTACGGGAAAAATAATGGCGATGATGCATAAGACGGAGGGAACTGATTTGTTCCCTATTGGCAAAACTTCATTCAAAGGCGTGAACCCGTTTCCCTCTGATTGGCGGTGGAGCGCCAAAAATATGGAAGATCTCCCCTGCGTAAACATTCCCGAGCACAATGCCGTGTGGGAAGAGGTTTACGAGGAGAATGACCAACGTTTGGGGGAACAACTGATGGCGGATCTCGTTTTGGGCTCCCCTGAAAAGGTCACTCTTTGTGTCACTGGTCCTCTCTCATGTGTCGCGTGGTGCATCGATACGTATGGGGACGCTTTTGTGAACAAGATTGAAAAGTGCGTGATTATGGGTGGTGCTCTCCACACGAAAGGGAATGTGTTTATCGAGGGCCGCACAGACGGTTCTGCGGAGTGGAATATTTTTTGGGACCCTGCGGCGGCAAAAAAGGTATTGGAGAACACAAAATTAAAAAAGGTGCTTTTTTCCCTGGACTCTACGAATCATGTTCCCGTCAACTCCTCCGTGGTCCGACGCTTCGGCGCTCAAAATGAGTACCTACTGTCCCAGTTTATTGGCAGTGCATGGGCGAGTTGCACCCACCACGAGCTAATGCGACCTGGCGATGGATATTATGCGTGGGACGTACTGACCGCAGCTTATGTGGTGGACAACTCCATCTCAACCTTTGTTTCTTCCTCTGTGGAGGTGGTCTTGTCGGGAGAGAGTGAAGGGAAAACCGAACCATCTTTTAACAGCGACAGAGACGACTTACTGGTGGGGGAAAAGATTGACGTCCAAAAATTTTACGATCTTGTACTTCAAAGCGCTAGGAAGGCAAGAATGTAAAGAGTACTTCTCCAAATCGGGGATGTTCTTTTTTTTTTTTTTCTTCCCCCCCTGTAAACGTTTACTGTCGCCACTCTACTAGTAACCTCGCCCTCTCAGCAGATGGTGCTCTACTCGCCGTCTTTTTTTTTCCCCCTTTTTTTCGACCATTCCGACGAAGCCTGAAAATAGAAAAAAAGAAATTTTACTCATTCTCCCTGTTTTTCATCTTGTTTCGCTTCTATTTTTATTTTCAAATTTACTTCCCCCCCCCCCCCCCCCCTCCTACTTATTTTATTGTTCATAGAGTCAAGCGGCTAAATGTCTGGTAAATCTCGTTCGGGAACCACCAAGGATACCCCTCAAAATGAGGACTCCTACGACACCCGTTTGTACAATTATCGCTCGACCAAGGGACGAGCTTTTCTCAAGGACGGATCGTCGGAGAGTTCCACTCTCCCCACGTTGTTACCAAAAGGTATTCCCTATGCCGCTAACTACGTCTCGTTTGAAGAATTGCAACAGCGAGGCGCTCTCTCTTCTTCTAAGCAATCTGCTGTCAATGTCAACGCGGACGAGCTTCGAGTATTATACCAGTGCAAGTGCCTCGACCAGTCGTTAAACCCAACTTGGGAGAGGGAGGTACGCTTTATGGAGCTACTTAGCGCGAATTGCCAGGGAAACTTTTTCAGCCTTTCTGAAAATGGATTTGGCGTTGCGAGCGCAGAGGCGATTGCGCATATTCTGTCCTCCAATCGCGTCTACAGTGTATTGGACTTGAGTGGAAATCAGCTGCGGGATGAGGGGACGAAACACATTGCAAACTTGCTTGCCGTCAACCGGGCTCTGGCGCATGTGGATTTGAGCTCGAATGATATTGGCCCTGCCGGTGGTGTGTACCTCGCTGATGCCCTTGTGAGGAACAACACGGTGGTCTCCCTGGACCTCGGGGCGCACTCGGGGGTGAACGGGAATCATATTGGCCTCAAGGGTGCTGAGGCTTTGGGTAATTTGTTGACGACTAATCAAGTGCTGGCGAGGCTAAATTTAAGTAGCAACGGCTTGGGTTCCGGGGGTCTTTCTCTTATTGCCGGAGGATTGATGAATAACTCGACTCTCACGCAGCTGGATATCTCGAGCAACAATTTGGGACTGGAAGGGGCCAAGGTTCTGGGGACTATTTTGGAAAACGGCCACATCACCTCTCTCACTGCGCAGAGAAACAACTTTGGTGACGAGGGAGGTAAGATTCTTCTTCGCTCGCTCACCAACTCTATTGAGTCTGCTTGTGATATTGTGGAAGTGCTGGACCTCAGTAACAATAACCTGGGTGAACAGAGTGGGAAACTTTTACAAAGCGTGCTGTCCACCTCTTCCGCGTTACGAAAGCTAAGTTTATCTGGGAATAGTTTTGGTCAGAGTGGACGATACATCTACGAAGGCCTAGTAGAGAGCAAAGGTCTTCAAGGCCTGTTTTTGGACAACTGCGGTTTACGTGGCAGCGAGGCCCACTTTCTTTTTAAGGCACTCTCGGTAAACAATGTGCTGAAAAAGTTGGATCTTTCACACAACAAATTGAGAAATGAAGGAGCCCAAGAAATTGCCTCAGGCCTCCAGGAAAACAAGTCACTTCTTGTACTGAATCTCTCTGATAATAAAATTGAAGATGCCGGCGGCAAGGCACTGTCGAATTCGTTGCTTACAAACACCACCCTTCGTGACATGAATCTCCGACGCAATCTCATGACCGAGGTAACGGGGGACTCCCTCAATGAAAACTTACGCACCAACCGCACCTTGCAAACGATGGACGTGGCCTACAACGATTTTGCCTACAAGTGCATCGTGGGCATCAAGCAGTCCCTTGAACGTAATGCCAAAAACAACAAAAATATGGTCGTTCCCAAGCTAAACAATGAAATTGAAACTCTTTTACCAAAGGAAAAAGAATTGTCCAACACGGAGGAGAGGATCGAGGTAGAAAAGAAAACGATAAAGGACCGGAGTGAGCAACTTCTTCGCCGGAGCGAGGAGGCGAGGGTGGTGACCGAAAAGCTTCGCCGCGAGGTTTTAGAGTTGGAGAGGGCGTTGGAAAAGGTTCGCCCCGTTTGTGAAGCTGCCGAGGATGTTTTTCACCGCGCCGAAGATCATTTTACCAATGAAACGGCAGCTCTCAAGATGAAAAAAACCAGTATGGAAGCCCGGATACAACAGGAAAAGGACAAGGTGGATCGAATGCAACGGGATATGGATAAAATGCAAAAGCAGATTAAACAGATTCAAGACGAGGAAAACAAAAAGTTAGCACCTCTTATTTCGGCGGTGGAGGAGCTGGACAAGGATCGCAATCGCCAAATGACCGACGCCAAGTTTGAGGCCGAAAAGCTTGCTGCGTTAACCTTGCGGAAAAAAGAGGCGGAAATAGCCCTCAGTGCCTCCAAGAAAAAGTGATACACGGTAAACGTGGTGTATAACATGTACAGATTGTTTCAATTTTTTTCCCTTTACTTTTGTTTGTGCGGCTTTTTTTTTCTTTTCTCCTTTTGCCATTTTCCTCTGTGTGTTGATGCTGCCATGAGTGGATTTCTTCTTTTTTTTCTCTTCTTTTTTTTCCTTTCTTTCCTATACTGAAGTTTAGTTTTGGGTATTGGGAATAATGCCACGTTTGCTCCAAGAAAAGAAAATTGAGAAGGAGAATTGCCCAAAGTTGGGCTTCTCTAGAAGTGTTTTCCTGACGAGTGAGAAACGGTCGAAAATTTATTTTGTCCTATTTCAACGTCAACTGTATGAAATGATGACGTATAGCACGGACGATGACGCGTCATTTTTCGAGGGGGGCCAATCTAGACCCTTGAGTGACGCTGAGTGGCTGATGCCTTTTGGGGGTTCAGCTTCTCTGGAGAGTGTCATTTTTCACTTTTACGTAAACAATGAAAGCTACGATGAGATGGCGTGGCTCATTGCCTTTTGCCTTCTCCGTAAACTATGCGTATTGTTTCATAGTGTGCATCGCGACCCCCACCAACGCGAATTCGGAATCTTTCGTTTAAGCCCCCGCGGTGTGATTCAGTCCATTTTCACCCTCTATGCCATCGCATTCAAATGGCATTTGGATTACGAAGTTCAGTTGTCCTACTTTGTCAAATTATTACCACATTCTGCCGCAGAGAAAAGGACAATTTTAAAGGCTACGGCCGAGGAGGAACGGTGTATCTTGTCGTCGTTAGATTTTAACTGCTACGTTTCCCGACATACAATCAGAACAAGTCTTTGCGCCTGCCTCTTACCCGAAGAGCTCCAATGGCTTCTTTAGTTTCTAAACTCTTTATTTATCTGCTGATGAGATATATGCTCTTTTTTTTTTTCTTTTAAAAATTTATTCGACTGCTTCATGAAAACATATCTGTTGATTAAAACTTATTCCGACGATTTCGTTATTTGTTTTTGTTGTTCTTGCTGGATCACCCCCCTCTCGGTACCCTTTTCTCTCCATCCCCCTTCACCACAGTTGCCTGAAAGCTTCCTATCCCTATCCCAATATTCCATTGCCCAATACCTAAGGAACTTGTGAGCTACCATGTATTATAGTAATACACCCTTCCAACAGGACCACCAGCAGTACGCGCAGCCTCCCTACAACCACGGTTACATGATGCACCCGCCCCATCCCAGTACCAATCAACCCGGATACGTTCCCATGAATATTGCTGCTCCCAACCAAGGTTACATGCCTATGCCCAACGCCGGTGCGCCCCACGATTTTGCTGGGTACGGCAATCCCGCGCAAGGCTACCGACCCCCACCGCCTGATGTTAACAAGGGAAACGCCTTTCCCGCTGAGGACGACCGTTATCAAAAGCAGCTTATTGTGAACTACCTAGCCCCCGATGTCACCACGGCCGAACTTCACTGCCTCTTTTCCCGCTTCGGACCGTTGGACGGTGCTCGCATTATCTTTGATAGGCAGACCAACCTCCCCAGAGGTTTTGGCTTTGTCTATTTCCGCCACCCGGATAGCGCTCAGAACGCCATTAATTCAATGAACGGCTTTCAGTTTCATGGTAAACGTCTGAAAGTTAGTTATTCTACCAATCCTTTAAACATTATCTCGTCGAACTCCGCCCAAGACTCACAGGAGAACTCGACAAATTTTGTTTAAAGTGGCGGAGTATAGTTTTTTTTTTTCTTTTTCTGTTTGTTTCTGGTTATACACCACCACACACACACACATATTTATATATATATATAAATTTATTTATTTCTATTTTCGTTGTAAATGTGCACAGTACAATAAGATTGTGCACGGAGCGACACCTATGACAGAGCCCAACCGTTCCACGATTTTTTCTTCTTCTAGATTTCCTTCTCCGTTGTGCCGCCCATCGTTTTTTTTTTTTTTTCTGTCACCTTCGAGAAGAGAATATAAACACATAACAATAACAATAATAATAATAAAAATAGTAAAGTTCTTGTTATAATGATAGACATCAAAACTTTTAGTACAATGAAAAGTTTTCACGTCTGTAGTCGTAAAAAATCAAGTCAAGCCAATTCAAATCTAAAGTCTCATTCATTTTTTTTTTTTTCAATTTCTTTATTGTTTTCTTTCACACTTTTTTTTTTCTTTTTGGTGTCGCTTCCGTGTGCATGATTTCTTTAAAGAAATAACCATTCTTTACTTTTATGATGATTGCCTTTGTTTGTCGGCGAACCCGAGTCATTAGTGATGCTGCTGGCGTGTTATACTCGTGTATTTAAATATATAAATATATATATTTAATCTACCTCTCCCATTTTTTCTTCATTTCTAAAAAGTAGTTTTTTTTTTTCCTTTATCATTGATTCCAATTCTTAAATTTCAAATGTTTACTGCCCGAAAACTTTCCAACGTCCTCAGTTCCAAATCTCTGAGTGTTCAGAGACGTTTCTGTGCTTCTTGCGGTAGCAACAATCAGCACCTCCTCTCTGATTTTACGGAAGGTTCCGGCTCGTGGCTTCCCGAGGCGCAGGGGTTTGAAACCCTCCAAGTGCACGGAGGTGTGAAGCCGGACCCGGTGACGGGAGCCATTCTCACCCCGCTATACCAGACCACTACTTTTGTTCAGGAGTCCATTGAAAAGTACACCGCCCGTGGCTACAGCTATACCCGATCTGGAAACCCCACGGTGACCGCGCTCGAAAATAAGTTGGCGGCCCTTGAGAACGGAAAGTATGCTTGTGTCTACTCCACTGGCATGTCGGCCACCACCACCGCCATTTCTGCCTTTATGAATGCAGGCGACCACGCTATTGTGACCGAGTGCAGCTACGGTGGTACGAATCGAGCCTGCCGCCTGTTCTTTACCCGAATGGGGATGGATTTTACCTTTGTGGACATGACCGACATTAAGAATGTGCAGAACGCGATTAAGCCCAATACGAAGCTGGTCATCAGTGAAACCCCCGCGAACCCGACCCTCACCCTTATTGACCTCCCCGAACTTTCCAAGCTCTGCAAGCAGAATAACTTGGTTCATGTGTGCGACAACACGTTTGCGACGGCCCTGATCATGCGCCCCCTCGACCTCGGTGCCGATTTAACCCTCATCAGCACCACCAAATTTGTGGATGGTCATGACATGACGGTGGGCGGAGCTCTCGTGACCAATAACAAGGAGTACGGCGAAAAGGTCCGCTACGTGCAAAACATCCTTGGTAACGCCATGTCTCCCTATGTGGCCTTTCTTCAACTGCAGACCGTGAAAACCATGTCGTTACGGGTCACCAAGCAGAGCCAAAATGCGCAAAAGATTGCCGAGTTTCTGGAGTCCCACCCTGCGGTGGAGACGGTGCGCTACCCTGGCTTGGCCAGCTTTCCGCAGAAAGCTTTGGCGGAGCGCCAGCACCGTAACCAACTTCATGGCGGTATGCTTTGGTTCGAGGTGAAGGGCGGAACGGAAGCGGGGCGCAAGCTCATGAATACCGTGCCCAGGCCGTGGTCTCTCTGCGAAAACCTTGGTGCCACCGAAAGCATTATTACTTGCCCTTCCGTCATGACCCATGCTAACATGACCAAGGAGGACCGACTGAAGGTGGGCATCACGGACGGTTTTGTTCGTGTGAGCTGTGGTATTGAAAACCCGGAAGACCTCATTGCCGCGCTGAAGGTCGCTTTGGATAAATTGGCGTAAAGCCAACCGTATTATTTCTTCCGCCTGTGTGTGTGTGTGGTATCTACGACTACCTAATTTGACGCACTTGCCTAAGTACGATTTTTTCTTTTTTTAATTTTTTTTTCTTAATTTAGCCTTTTAGGGATGATGATGGAGGTGGAATGTTCTACTCTTTTTTTTTTTCTTCCACCGATCTACGATTTCTTTCTCCCTTTGTTTTTCTTCATGTCTTCTTCATTTTTCCCTAGTTTCTTTTTTCGAAAGTTATTTCATTCAAAAAGCCTTCTTTTTT
>AUXL01000010.1:0-39043 GCA_000482185.1 Angomonas desouzai | reverse complement strand
ACCGGTGTCACCTTCCTGACCACTACGCACCATACGTTTCAGTCCGAAAAAATTGGCCCTTGTTGTAGGACAGCTTCGTTGGATCACCAGTTAAATGGCAGATTATATACATTAATGTTATACTAAGAAAATAAGAATACTATTAATTAAAATGAATATGTAGATAAATTATGAGCCAAAATACGCAATCCGTCCTTTGCACAAAGCTAGTGCATTTCTTGTCTTAATTAATAATTCCCCCTTTTCTATTTCTATTTTATTTTTTTTAATTATTATCATTATTATTATTTTATCGTTCAGGAAAATTTTACACTACACTTATAGTTGCAGATGGGTGGACTGGACGATTTTGGTTTGAACAAAACGGTAGTAGGAGATTTTGAAGATTTTCTGCAAAAGTTAGGTGACGGGTCAAAAATATTTTTTTTGATGCCCTTCTCTACCGAACCTTAGATCATTTAAATGTGCTGAAAGGCGTTTTTGAAAAGAGGAAAAATACCGTGGGCTGCTTTAAATTTAGAGAATCAGTGGACTACCTACCTGCAGAAAAGGTGGTGTACATTATCCGCGCTGACCTTAGTAATGCGAGAGCAATTGTCGCCCACCTTCTGTCGTATACACGACATTATCCGGAGGCGGTTCCCATGTTAGTATTTGCGCCCCAGAAAACACTGATTATGGAGCATATCCTCCGTAGCGAAATGAAACTAGACGAATTAATACCCGGACTGACCATCGAATCTCTCGATGTGGACATTTTTGCTTTTGAAAAAAATATCCTTTCCCTTCAAATACCAAATTCTTTTCGTTTAATTTCTGTCCGAAATGATTTGTCGCCGCTGTCGTGGGTGGCGCGTGCATTGCTTAAATTGGAAAAAGTACGGTACGGCTCTTTTTCCGCGGTGATTGGCAAAGGAGACAAATCGGTGAAAGTGGTGAGGATGCTTCGGGGCATGGAGGCAGAAGTGGGAAATGACGCTCTCCCTAGCAACTCCTCTTCGCACGATAATGTCCTCCTCGTGTTTGACCGCACAGTGGATTTGGTGACTCCGCTGCTTACCCAATTAACATATGAAGGTCTAATTGATGAGGTCTATTCTATTGAAGGAAGCGAAGTTTCCTTCCCGTTCAACTTGGGGGAAAATGTACCGGCCGGGGATCGTGTCATTCTCGACAGTTTTGATAAGGTATTCAATGAATTACGAGATAAAAATATCACCACAGTGGGCTCTGTGCTCTATCAAAAATCAATTTGGATTAAAGAGAATTACGAGAAGCGGAAAAGCGTCCAACAATTGAAGGAACTGAAAGAGTTTCTCAAAACACTACCGGAAATGCAGGAATATCATAAATTGGTCAGCATTCATACCAACATTGCCACAGAGCTCGGTAATTTGATTCAAAGTATTGACTTTGGGGAGCGGGTCCAGATGGAGCACAATATTATTCAACAGATCAATACGAAAGAGGTGTTGGAGTATATTGAGAATTTAATTTATCGAAAAGAGGATCTTTCGGCAGTTCTGCGACTTCTTTGTCTCTTGTCGGTTGTCAACGGTGGGTTAAAACACAAAGATTTTGAGCGCTTCAAGGAATCACTCATGCTGACTTACGGGATCCCCCACATCATCAGTGCTTTCTTTGACCTTGAACAATGCGGTCTTTTACTGATGGAGGGTAAAAATGCACCTAATTATTCCTCCGTGAGAAAACACTTTCAGACGTGGGTGAGCACGCTAGACGAACAAAATCCCAACGATATTGCGTACGCTTATAGTGGCTATGCTCCTCCGCTAGCGAGGTTGGTAGAGCGATTCTTGAGTGATGCTCGGTATTTCTCTTCGGAGAGCGATGTTCTCAGCCTCTTCCCCGGTGGTCGTGAGGAAATTAGCAATTTTTCTGTTGGCCAGGGTACAAAGAAGCACATCTTTTTTTGCGTCGTGGGCGGGATAACAGCCGCTGAGATCAGCGCCCTTCGCTTTGTCGAAAGTAAGAGCAAATGTGATATAACCATTTTAGCTACCGAAATACTAACAGGAAAACGAATGCTAAACTCCATTATTCCGTTTGCGTCTTGAGTTTGCTTCTTTATTTTTCTCTCCTTCCTATTTTTCCACACGTCGTACATTTTTTTTTTTTTTTTCCTTCAAGCTGCTCATTTGTACAGCGTTTATCGCAACACTTCCCCCCTCCCCTTTCCCCCCTTTAAAAATATTTCAATTATTATTTCACACTAGAAAAATAAACATTTTTAAATATACGTACGGCCAACCATGTCAGGAAGAGTAATGCGCTGCTACTATGAAGTCCTGGGCATCGAGCGAAAGGCCACAGTCGACGACATCCGAAAAGCGTACAAGAAAATGTCCCTTCAGTATCACCCCGATCGAAACTACGGGAACGAGGAGGAGGCGGACCGAATGTTTAAGGAGGTTCAAAACGCTTATTCCATTCTCAGTGATCCCGACGAGAAGGCGTGGTACGACGCTCACAGAGAATCCATACTTCGCGGCGGGGACGGCTCTAGCGCCCCGGATGAAATTAATCTGTTTCAATTTTTCAATATCAACTGCTTCGACGGCTTCGGTGACGATGAAAAAGGATTTTATGCCGTTTATAGTCGTGTTTTTCAGACCCTTGTCGAAGAGGAGAGCGACTACAATGATAAGGCGATGAGCTGGCCCGGTTTCGGCAACAGCCAGTCTCCGTACACAGAGGTGCAAGCGTTTTACCGCCATTGGAAGAATTTTAACTCTTTCAAAACGTTTGCTTGGCAGGACGAATATAAGGTTAGCGATATGGAAGACCGTTATTCTAGGAGGGCGGCGGATAGGATAAACCAAAAGGCTCGAGGAGCGGCCAAGAAGGAGTACCTGCAGAATGTGCGAAGTTTAGTGCAATTTATTTACAAGCGGGACCCTCGTGTTATTGCCGAGCTGGAGCGAATCGCCGAGGAGGAGAAGATCAAGGAAGAGGAAAAACTTAAGAAAGAGGAGGAGGCCCTCCGTAGACGTAGAGAGGCGAAGGAGAGAATGTGGGCCGAGATGGCAGAGCAGGAAGAGAGGGAGGAAGCGGAAAGACTCGCCAGGGGTGAGGCGGGGGACGGGTCTTCCCTCGAAGTGCTTTACGAACTGGACCGACTGGCAAAGGAGGCCAAAGCCAAAGAGGACGAAGAGTTTGAAGAGGAAAAACAAAACTTTAAGTGCCCTGCCTGTAAAAAGGCGTACAAATCTGCCAACCAGTACAAGGAGCACATCAATAGCAACAAGCACAAGACCAAGCTGAAACAATTGGCAGCTAAGGGGACTGATATCAATGAACTGATGAAGGATGCCAACATCGATTAACCGTTTTTGAAACATAATAAATAAAACTACCCGTGTAATTTTTTTTCTATTTTTCATTTTTTTTTTTTTGTTGTAAGAAACAACTTTTTTCTGTTACCTCTCCAGCTCCGCGCAGAGAATATAAACCCTTACTTTCCACCCCACCTTTTTTTTATCATTATTATTTAATTGAAAAGTTTTGTCCCTCTTTTTATAAGTCATGAGTTACGAAATAGAGCCCATCGTGAAGGGCACCAAGAAGGACCCCGTAGCCAAAAAGTTGAACAAGTCCGCGGGAAAGTCCCCATTCGGCGCCTTCCCTCCGGGTTACGAAGTAAAGAAATCCGCCGGCGCGGCTGGCGACGCTGGCGAAGGGGCCCAGCCTGCCGGTAAGCCACGCTTTGCGTACAGCAAGAAAAAGCAAGGGTTCGGCGGCGCTACCAGCTCTCTGCACAAGGGGAAAGTTAGAGAGACTCAGGATGAGGCGTTCTCCGTCAACGCCTCCGGTAAGAGCAAGCCGCCCAGAGCCGGCGCCATGAAAAAGCGCCCCATCCCTCCCACCGAGTTCCGGCGCTACTACGACCGCGGCGACCTCCCCGTGTCCGTCGCCCATGGTAGCCGGTCCACCGTGGACTGGAAGGTGGACGTCGAGAAGTTGGACTACCACCACTACCTCCCCATCTTTTTTGACGGGATAAGGGAGACGGAGGAGCCGTACATGTTTCTGGCCCGCCAGGGGTCGATGGACATGCTAGAGCGCGGCGGCCCCAAAATATTGCCCACCATCCCCCAGCTGATCATTCCCCTCAAGACCGCCCTCAACACCCGCCACCCCGAAATCGTCTGCGCCACCCTACGCATCATCCAGCAGCTGGTGGTGAGCGGCGACCTCATTGGCGAGGCCCTGGTGCCCTACTACCGTCAGATCCTTCCCATCTTCAACCTGTTCAAGGGGGTCCACAAAAAGAGAGGAAAGGGAGACGCGATGGACTTTGCGCAGAGAAAGCGTGAAGATATCGGCGATTTGGTCAACGAGACCCTTCAACTGTTAGAGATGCACGGCGGAGAGGATGCGTACATCAACATTAAATACATGGTCCCCAGTTATGAGAGCTGTGTGTTCAACAACTAGAGAGCCCCCTTCTCTCCCTTTTCCCCTTGTACCTCACGATGTATAAAACAACAAGAAGCAATTCATAAAATAATAATAATAATAATTTATTATTAAAATATAACAAAAAGTAGAAAACAAAAAACAAACAAATAACAAAATTAAAAACAACAACACATCTATGTATGAGTACCATTTACTGTACTTTTCCCCCGAGTTAACGGTATAAAGCGTGTGTGCTCTGGGCTCTCCCTGTCCCTACATCCCCCCCTTCTTTCTCTTCTCTCACCCCCCAAACCTTTCCTCTCCTCATTTCTTTCACAACCTTCACCTTGTAGTTTTCTTCTTCACCATGTCCGACTCTGACGACGATTATTACCACGACGATGACGAGGATGACGTCGAAAACGAGCTTCCCCTCGAGTCCAAGTATATGAATGCAAAAACGATTCTGTTGATGAACGTCGACACCGGAATAGCACAGCTGTCTGAGATTCTAACGGAGGACACCGAAAAAGGACAGTTCACCTACAAGGCGTACAAGCAACTAGCGAGGGGATACCAGACAAAGAAAGACTACCCCCAGATGCTTTCTTACATTTCAAAGTTTTTCAATTTTCAGACCCCCTCCATCACCGATGAGATAAAGGAAAGGGATATGGTGAATTTTATTCAGTTCAACCAGTCGTTACCAAAGGAGCACCTTCACTCCTTACTGAGTCTGCTGAAGGAGCTGGTGGCCAAGAAACCGCAGCAGTTCCCCCACGTTTGGGCCCTTTCCACCCTTCAATTAATCGAATTCGACTTGATCAGTGGCAAGTTTGACGGCGCGGAGAAACAATTGGATGAGTTTGAAGAGTTTCTCGCGTCCTCCTCTCTGAGCGATAAGAACACCCTCCTCGCCGGCGCCGTACTGCAGCGGATGCGGCTGTACCTCCACGAGGGAGCGTTTAATCTTCTCCGGGAGAGCTATTTCAGGTTAACCAAGATACCCTGCACGCTGCCCCAACGCCGCCTGTGCGAGGTGCTGGAGCTGGCGGGTCACCTCTACCTCCACGACAATGACTGGTTCGCGGCCTACCGATCGTTTCTCTCGGCCTTCGGTAAAGATAAGATGTCGGAGCGGAGAGAGGACCGGCTGAAGTACGCGCTGATTTCTAGCGTTCTGAACGACACGCCGGTGGATATTTTCGTGGACGACGCGCGCGCCTATTTGAACCGACCCAACATTGCCTGCTGTGCCGCTCTCCTTGACTACTTTCAAAAGGGCGACTCCCGTAACTTCTCCAAGCTGATCCACGACAATGCGCCCGCGTTTGAGGGGGACGCCAACCTGAGGCCGTATCTGCCGGCCCTACTGCAGAGGGCCCATCTCGCCGCCCTCCGCCGCTATGTGGTTTGCTTCACACAGGTACCCCTCTCCAGTATTGCCGCCCACCTCGGCGTCGACGCGGGGGAGGCGGAGAGACTCTGCCAATTGGCCATCCTTTACGGTTTGGTGGCGGGGCGTATTAATTCGGTTTCCGGGACACTGGCGGTGTTTGATTACCGCGAGTCCCCGGACGACGCCAGGGTGGCAGCACTAAAAGGATGGATGACAGCACTAAACGACTGTATGCCGACTCTAGTCAGATCGGAAGATTGATTCCCATCCTTTTATATTACTTTTTGTGACTCTCATTTTTCAAGTCTTTTTTTTTTTTTTTACGTAGCTCCCCGCTCTTCTGCTTTTTTTTTTTTGTTTAAATTTAACGTTTACTTCTATCTCTCAATTTTTTTAGTCTCAAGAAAAAAAAAATGCCCCCTAGAAAGCCGACAAAGAATCGCGTCAATATGCACGATATTATCGGGCAGCCTTTAGACGCCCTCTCCAGCGCCGTAGACGCCGTGCTCCGCTCCACCGAAATGCTAGATGATATCGAGGTGAAGAGCATTTTTGAAGAAACGTCATATTTGCTCCTCAGAGCCGAGGAAGCCATTTCCGCCGGTCACAAGGAGGCCTTCGAGGCCCTGATGAAGATATACACCGAGGGCCTTTCCCACAGTGAGGCTTCGTTTGAGGAGGGGATCAAGGTGATGTCCCTCCACGAAGCTCTGCTGCAAACCATCCACTCCCTGTTCATTGTGGTGGTTAAAAAAAATGCGTTCCCCATCCACAGTAACGCGACTGTGGAACTACTGCAGGTGATTAGCAGTTTGTGCGACGGTACCGCCATCAAGGAAAAATGCGGCGCACTGTTCATGGACGATCTCATTGCGTTGCTGGAACGCATCTACCGCGATGCAGGGGAGGCCAAGAAAAGCTTCCACGCCCAGAGGGCGGCCATGACGGCGCTGATCAATCTGGTGAAGGGATCCAAACAAAATAAAGCTCGTCGGTCTTCGTGGAAGTTTGCCGCCCGCTTATCCGCCGTCACTGTAGACGTGTTTTTTCTTCTTCAGTGCATCGAACTCCTTTATCGCGTGTCGCGCCAGAACAGCAATGTTCTTAAGGAAATAGACGACCCGCGCCTCTCTGAGGGACTCCGTGCCTTCCCGAACGACGCGACTTTACTGAACCGCATGACGAACCTTATCAAAGAAATCAGCGCCGACAAGGAGGAGGTCCAGCGCTACTCGCTTACCCACGTCCAGGCGGCGGACACCACCCTGACGGGGACGACAGATGTCTACTTTACTCCCTTTTACCTCATCATTCTTTTCACCTCCACCAACGCAGACAATATCACCATCCCCTATCGCATGATACGGTCGGTGACGCTGGGGAAAGACGGCCGTGTGGTCTTGAAGCTGGAGGAATTTCCGGTAAAACTGGAGGCCCTGCTGAACCACACCGCCGGCATGGATGTGGTTTCCCTCCACATGCCTGTCTCCCAGCTGAATGAATTCAAAAAGTCTTGCATTCGGTCATGGATTGTGGATGCGCTGCAGAGCCGGAAAGAGGAGAACCGCTTGTCCGGCAATAAAAGACCGTACCCCTCACCCGTGTCATCGGAGAAGATGTCCGTCGCCTCCATCCCGATTAAGGAGACTGAATCCAACGAGCTAGCCCCGGTGCCTGTCAAGATCCTAAAAACCGAACCCCACCTCCCCACATACGCCAGCGGCGGCCCCCTGCTGGGTCTGGTGGAGGAACTGTGCCGGGGCGGGGCGCAGGGCCCTCTCCTCCGACTGAAGCGACTGATCGACGTGAAGACAGAGTACCGACGGGGCGAGATTGTGAACTCGCTGAACAATATGATGAACGAGGTACAGGGAAAGGTGGACGCGGCCAGGGCCACGACGGGCGGTATTAGAGACCGATACATTGGGGAGTGGACAGAGCGGGCGGACGCGGCGGAGCGGCATATTCTGGAGACGCAGGAGCTCACCGCAACGGGGGTGGGCGCGTTGAACGAGGGGCTGCGCTCCGTGCGGTCTGGGGATCAGGCTCTGCAAGAGCGCATCGCCTGCCTGGAGATTGAGTTTCAACAGACACTGGAGGAAGTCAGAGAGCTGGAAAGGGCGCATGTGGATCAACTAGTGAAAAAGTTCGGTAGAGAGATACAGGGGAGAGAGTATGACCTAGATCAGCAACTTCTCCAGTCCAGCAGCATTCCACCACCGGCGGAGTATTTCCGTTGAATCCATAGATTTATCCAACAGATCCATTTATCATACATTATTGTTACTTTCCTTTTTTTTTTTTTTCCAATGTTTATTTCTAATTTGTGCAAGCTTGACTTTTGTTTCCCCTCTTTCCACCCTTCATCACACATTCTTCCCCCCCTCCCCCTTGCTTCAGAATATTAGCCATGTCCATGAACTGGATTCACGATGTGTCAGAGTCAGAAACTGTACTCGACACCATTTCTAAGCAACAGCAGTATTTGCCGACCTCCCATGTGTTCTCCAAGTTCCCCAACAACGAGGTGCTCCGTGTGTTCCAGATGGATGCTCTAACGACGCAAGACGAGATTGTGGATATCCTCCGAAGCAGTCTCTTCAACATCTTTAGTATCGGTCCACTTCAGAGCCTCCGTTTTAGCATTCAAGAGGAGCTTTCCCTGTTCCTCGACGCCTTGCTGTACCGTCTCTCCACTTGGCGGCTCGGCCAGAGCGTAGGGGATCGACTCATGAACTTGGTGCTGCGTGACGAGAAAAAGGCGGAGGCGTTGGAGATGACTTCCGTCACCAACATCAGTCCCATATTAGCACCCCGGAGAGGCGTGCTGCTGTTTCACTTCCTATTTACCGTATTTATCCCCTATTTATTACGCAAGCTGAGGCGCCGCTCCATGGAGGAAGGCTGGGAGTCGGAGGAGCAGTCCAGCACCCGCCGCCGTGTGGCCCTGGGCATGAAGTACGCCACCGTGGCGTGGGCCTGCCTCAGCTTGATCAACACGCTGAACTTCTTCGCCACTGGCCGTTATAGAACTCTTGTCGAAAGAATACTGTGCCTGAAGCCGGTCTACGGCAGCCAGCAGATGCGGCGCTTCACCAATTTGGTCTACCTGAACCAGCATGTGTGGTGGACCACGTGGATCTCCCTTCTGTCGGTGCTGAAGGTGGGCCGCTACCTGAAGCGCGTGATGAACACTCTGCAAACTATCGCCACCTCCGACGGGAACCAGGCCTCCCTCAAGGCTAACGTGTGCAGCGCGTGTAGGGAGTTGCCGACCATCCCCCACAAGTCTAACTGCGGCCATATTTACTGTTATTATTGCATCAAAAGTCGGCTGATGGAATGCGAGGCAACCGGCTCCTTCCGCTGCCCTCGCTGCGGTCAGGCGGTGCATTCCTGTTCCCCTACCTGAGTTTTTTTTGCCCCTCAATACTGTCTTTATTTAACTTTTCTCTTGTGTGAATTGTATAAGTGATTTTTAAGACCATTCCTTTAGTTTTTTACTATTTTTTTTTTTCCGTCTCTCCCCTCAACCACGGTCAGTTCGACGAAAGTGATTTGTGCTCTATAGATAGTTTAACATGTCAGTGGCGGAACTGAAGTGCAGCCGCTGCTCCCATACGAGGGCCCCGGCGGACATTCCTCCAGGCGGCATCTACATGTGTCAGCCCTGCGTGGAACAGTACCGCCAGGAGACGGAGGCCGTTCTCCCCCCTGGCACCTTCAAGTGCTGCCCGACAGAGGTTAGCGAAGGGAAGGGGGGCGTGGTGCAGTGCTGGAACTGTAAGTGCTGGTATCACTGTGCCTGCCTGGGGATCACCGACGGCGTGCTGCGCGAGTACCTGGCACTTTCCACCACCAAATGGTACTGCCCGGAACCCCAGTGCGCAGAAATGGGAATTCGTTCCCGTGTACAGTAATAGTTAAAGACGCAACGAAGTGATGCTTGAATTTATTTTCTCTCTGTTGACCCTTTTTTCTATTGATGAACCCCATTTTTTTTTTTTTTTAAATTTTCTATTTTTCCCCTTCTCTCTTTTCTTTTCTCCTTTTACTCTAACAACAGTGTATTACACTCTTCACAGGACATACCTACCATGGATAACAAAGCACCGGGGACAGAGGCACGCCCTCAAGGGTACTCTGCCGCTACCAACGCGCAGGGACACGAAAACTTTTTCATTCCCAAACAAAAGGTAAAGCCGCAGAATATTCAGCGGGCCGGCATGAGAACGGCGAAGCTCGTCGGCTTTTGGATGTCTATGGGGACTCTGATCATCATTCTCGGCCCCACCTACATCGGTCCCTTCTACGTGAACTACATCGCCGAGGCGGAGTGGGTGAAGCAGGCGACGGAGTCCATCTGGACTAGGAGAAACAAGGGCGACTTTGAACTGTACATGACTCAACGAAAGAACACTTGGATGGAGTGGCTGGGATTCAAGCGTTATGACATTAGTAGTGATGAGAACCCAGGGGAAATTCACCGCTACCGGTAGGGCTCTCGGTTCTTTTTCCGCTTGCGTCCTGACGCGGCTTCCCTTCATTTTCTTTTTCCCTTTTACACAAGTGTTACCTTTCAACACGAACCCCTCCACAAAAACAAAAATAAATAGTAACAACAACAAAAAATTTTATAATAACTCTTTTATTTACATTTCCACATGATATATAACTATTTATTTGTTTGTTTTCCCACCTCTTTGCTTGCTGTTTTCTTTTGCCCCTCCTGTGGAGTAGGATCTGATGGAGCCAATTACCTTATTGCCCCCCTTACTCTCATTTCTAGAATTAATATGGACCGCGAGAGAAGGCTGGCGGAGAAAGAGGTGAAGGAGGTGGTCGCGGATGCCGAATCCCCCGTGGCGCAACGCTACATACGGGAGTCGATGAAAAAGAACAAATTCACCCTTTTTATTTACGCCGTGGCGTTTATCGCCCCTGTTGCATTTCTTTCCTCGTTTATTTTTCAAAGTACAAGGAGATTAGAGCCAAATTTATTGACCCCTATGCGCTGCCAGAAGGGTTTGATCCAATTGAGGGCACTTTTGATAAAGGAAAGGAGACCCCATCGACGCCTTTGCCGTCTCTCGTTCTGGGCGCCAAGCCGGGTAGCTCTAACGCGATACAATAGCGAACCGTTTTTTACAGATGCTAATCCGTTTTTTCTCCCTCTCTTAGATTTCAATACTGAAAAATGCGGAGTTGTAAATTTTTGTTAACTGTTCAGTATTCAAATTGGTTTTCTTCCCTCCCCTTTCTCATTGTTCTTGGTAGATTTTTTTTTTTTACCCTTGTAGTAGGTAGGAAACGTAGGAAAAGGGACTAGTAATGAACACTTTTGTGGAGGTTTTTAGGGCGTCGTATCCAAAGAATTTACGGTTTGACAAAGCGTCCCAGATTTTTTACGCCGAATGTTACTCCTTAGCAAAACAGTACAAAAATAAAAAGTACATTCCAAAGTCAGGACTAGAGGAGCTACTCCACCGTTACGAGCCTCTCCCCGGCGCCCCGCTCCTGCAGCTCCCTGTCATCCGTCACGTCCTCCTCATCCGCCCCATCAACTCTATCCGGGTCTTTAGGGGTTCCAAGTCGTGGCTGTACAACCGGAATGTAGAAAAGGAGTACACAAAGGTAAAGAACTGGCTAGACACCCAAGCCCCTCCCCAGACCTCCTCCTCCCTCTCCAAGGCGGCGCAGTCCAAGTTGGGCTCGATTGTGGAGAGGGAGAAGTTCGAGAAGGAGGTGCTTCAGAACTTTAAGGTGGCGACGCTGTACCAGCGGGGTCTGCGCCTGGGCATGTGGACCGTCGTCCTGCTGCTCCTCTTCATATACCTCTCCGTGCGGCCCGACCTGGTGGTCTACGCTTGGCTCCGCTACTACCACAAATTATCACTAGAGGAGGTCAAAGAGTTCTTCCGAGAGGTGTGTCAGTTGCATATGGTGTCGGAAATCCCTGGCGGTTACCAACACCTCCTGCCCCCCTCCGCCGTACGCTACCAGGACGACAACGGCAAAGCCTCCTACGCCGTCACCATCCTTGAATTTTACGATGAATCAAAAAATGTTAGTGTGATGATGATACCAGCGCCTCTCGTGGGTCCTAGGTCGTTTTTTGAGCAGGTCGGCAAAATTGCGAGGCTGAGTGATGCCGTGTTGTTGGAGGGCATTACCTTTAGCCGCGTGGATAAGATCATCCCCGCTTACCTCTTTCCCTTTAAGCAAGACACCTTTCCCTCCTTCGGCCTCCATCACCGGTACTTGGACGTGGTGGGAACGGAGGACGAGCCGCCCAAACTGTACCCCGCCGGCGTCAAGACGAGCTGGAAGGCTTTCGGGGGTCTTATCCTTATCCCGTTTGAGGTCCGCTCTGTGCTCCTGCCGACGTACCTCTCGGCGACCAAGGCGGAGGCGCGGGTGGGATGGGGGCGGCTCAAGGAGGCCATCGATATAGAGGCTGGCATATCGGAGGAGAGGAAAAGGATGGGCGACTCCTCTCCCCGCATCATCGCCGTGCCGTGGACAGTGAAACACATTGTCAACCTGGAGGCCAGTCTTCTCAAGGCCGGATTCAAGGTCAAGCGTACCTTCAACGTCCATTGGCTGGAGGAGGACTACATGGGAGACCATTTCTGTGACTTTTTCAACTATCACTAGTTGCGGACTCATTCACATTAATTCCTTTTTTATTTTACTTTCTTGTAATCGATAACAATTTAATGATTCCTCTTGCACCGTGCGTCACCATACGCTAGGATATCCCCGAAAAATTCGCAATGCCAGAATACAAATCTTCTTTTGTCTCTCTCTCTCTCTTTTTTTTTTTTTGTCCACTTTTCCTTAAAGCGACATGGTGTGGAGCCCTTTACAACCCACCCGTGTAGGTAATATCTCAGTCTTCTTTAGCGGTAGAATATTTATTGGACCGGACTGGCATCTCTTTTTAGCGGCCTTTTCGCAAATACTCATTGGTACTCTTTTATTTGTATGCTATACTAACGTGATCACCGCGGCGAGGGTGGTGGCGGGTATCTTTGGGGCCGTGACACTGCTCTTTATTGTACTCTGCGGCACCGCGGACCCCGGCATCGCGGCCAAGGAGCCCCCTCCACCTCTAGATGCACCCGCCCGCGAGACCAAGTATTTTACCATACACTACACCGGACCCGACGGGGCGGCGGCGGAGGCCCAGCTACCTCAGAAATGGTGCTACAGCTGCCACATTTACCGACCGTACCGGGGGATTCACTGTCGGTTCTGCGATGTCTGCGTGTGTAGACGGGACCACCACTGCCCGTGGACAGGGATATGCGTCGGTGGCTTCAATTACTTACAGTACTTTTGCATGGTATGGGCGTGCTTTGTTCTCACCCTCACCGCCTTCATTGGCGGCATCCAGAGTTTCGTGATCCGCATGCAGCGACGCACGGAGGATAGATTTCTAGGGGCGCTGGCCGACACGTTTTTGCTTGAATTTCTGCTAATACTGGCGGCCGCGTTTTGGGGGTTTCTCGTGGGTACTTTGGCCTTTTACCATGCCTATCTAGCCTGCACGAACCAAACCTCCGGGGATGGCGAAAAGCGAACAAAGAATGTCAATATTTTTCACAAGGGTTCTCTTCTCTCGAACCTACGAGCGGCCTTCTGCTTCAAAAGGGATGAACAGCTGTACGGGAATATGGTGGAGAGTGTCGTTATGGAGGAGGTAACGGTGGAGGACATTTAAGAAGGATAAATATCTCTGGTCTCTCTCCCTTCGCCGCTGTGGGGGACAATTACCTAATGGTTGTACAGTACGTTTTGAGTGAATAAAGGAGTGTTACATTTTGTATATGCTTTTTTTTTTTTTTTTTCATTATCGCTTTAAACACATCTTCAATAATAGTAATTGAAAACATAAAATAAAAATAAACCCAATGTTTCTATTTGTGTCTAAAGAGTGGAATGTGCTGTTAACTCTAGACCATTTTCCTATTTTTTTTTTTTTCATTCTAAATAACATGTTCCCCCTTTCATCTTTTAAACCAATACTAAAGCCAATAAATGCAGCCAGCCACCGCCCCCTACATTCTGCGGTCCATCTACAAGGATGACCATCTAGTGGACACCCGCGTCGTCGCCCCCGCCACGGAACTGCTCACAAATGTGTTTGGCGCACAGTGGACAAACCGTTATGACACGCACATCGCCCCCATCTCCAAAGGACTGTACCGCCTGTGCTCCATGGTCAAAGGCCCCACGCTGGGGGAGGAGTTCTGCGAGCTGCTGCCGGTGGTGGGAAGCAACCCGTACCGCACGGTGGGCGCCACTCGCTCTTTTATTTTATCGCTTCTTTTCATGGCACAGCCGGCCTCCCTTTCCTACTTGTGTCGGAAGTTCTTCCCGTCTGTCCCGGCCCATGATGTCATGTCTAATATTGGAAAGGTGGTGTCCTGCCTGCTCTTCCTCTTTGAGAGCTACGGCACTCTTCCTCACCGACTGACCCGAGTGAAATTCCTTAGTTTACAGCCATCCAAGATGCTGGAGCAGGGCAGCGGGGCCCCTGGGACGTACTTCACACTGGGCCTGGTAGTTCTAGTGGAGCTAGTCGTGCGCCTGTGGCGGTACTCCAAACAAAAGGCGAAGGATGCGGCTCACCAGAAACAGGTGGAGAGCTCGAGTAGCGATGACGAGGCACTAGAAAAGAATGGAAAGTGCATGCTGTGTCTTAGTCACCGTGTGTCTCCGACCGCGACTCAGTGTGGTCATATATTCTGCTGGAACTGTATTGCCGAGTGGATCCACGCGAATCCGTCGGAGGCGATTTGTCCCTTCTGCCGTCAGCACATCACCGCCCCCTCCCTTGTTCCTCTCTATTTCTATCGGTGCCCACAGTCTTAGCGTGGACCATCCCCTCAATGCCTTTTTTTTTTTTTACATTTTCTCCCACACGTACCGTGGTGTTCCCATACCCGTTCACTATTCTCTTGAGCCGACCTTTTTCAATGTTGTTTCCTCTTCTCTTCTCTCGCCCCACCAAAAGGTAGAACACAATTATATAATAATAATAATAGTAATCCATATTATTAGTAGAATGACACAGCCTTCCACGTCAGCGCTGTGGACCGATGCGGATTCCGACGCCGCTCTCTCCTTGTACTCTAAAATCACCAAAGATGTGTCCAACGCCCCCGACAAGGAGTACAAGGACTATCTGCAAAGGGTAGCCAACCATGTCAATTGCCTTGCTGCCGCCGAGAACGACCGGTTTTGCCAGCGGGGTGAGTCCTTGAAGGCGCAGACCCTTTTGCTGGAGTTTTCCGCCAAAGTCTTTGCCCGGCAGCTGGAGACGGAGAACGAGGCCGCTAGCCAACAGGTATTTCAGATCGTAAGCGCTTGCATGGGGCTGTTTGAGAAGTACGACTCCCACTGGAGAGATGTGATTGCCCAAAGGGACGCCACCTTTTCCCTAATGAGGGAGGACATTCTTCACGCAAAGGCGGAGATAGAAGGGTACGTTGCCACCACGGCGGCGAAGAAGACGGCCACCACCCCGAAGGCCCGTCTCTCCGCCAGCAAAACCCCTAAACGGGGTGAGGAAAAGAGCGCCTCCCCGACCCACCGCCAATCCTCCGAGTCTCGGACGATCACACCAAAGCCACTTCGACTGAAGCAGCTGAAAAGCTGTATTGAGGAAATATACAGTTCCAAAACACGCTACGATGAAAAATGCAAAGAGAATAATTTACCCTTTGAGACGATGGAACAGCACATGTACACGTTTCTCAATCAGAAATACGGACTGAAGGATCTGGTGGTGGAGTGGGCGACCGCCATCGTTAACGGCGTGCGCAAGTATGCGGAACAGGATAATGATGTGGTGGTGTTTGGAAAAATACTTCGAAATGAAATCGACGAGGACTTTCGTTTTGTGCAGAGCAAATTGAGGGAAACCGTACGGGAGCTTCTGGTCCAATCGCTCAAGTTTCAGTATCCACTGAAAATAGAAAGTGAAATTTCAGCGCTCCTCAAAAAGAAAATGGAGAAGGGGCTGCTGGAGGCGGATTGGGTCTCTGTGGTAGAATACATGTACAACAAAAAGGATTCGACGGTGCTCATCTCCATTATTCGGAGCACTTTGTTTCAGGCCGTCTCCCCACGCCACCCTCCGAAAACTGTCCTCGTCCCCTACCACGATTTTGTCTCTTTACTGCTTAATTTCCAGTTAGCAAACCATGAAAAGTTCTTGGAACCGTTAGTACACGCGTTTAGAGAGGTGGACGAGGGCAGGAACGGCGTCGTGGACGGGTCAGAGTTTCGAGAGGTGGTGCTGCAATTGAAGAAGGATGCGTTAGATCGTGACATTGACAGTCTCTTACAAAAGGCTGACCCGTTAGGCAGCCAAATCATCACCTTTTCCAGTGCTCCTCCGTCCTGGCGGGGATACTGGCGGAACTGAATGCATGAAACGGAAGATAAAAAAAGGAAACGGCGGTAAAATAAAAATCACAACAGTATATCGTATGTATGAATCATTACAATAAAAGTTGGCAGCACTATTTTTTTTTTATTTCTTTTATTATGTAAATTTAGAGAGTAGATTTGTGCTACAAACGTTTTTGTTTTTACGATTTGTCTCCTTTTTTTTTTTTTCTTTCTCCCCCTTTCACCTATAGTATAGAGAGATGGATGATTTTCGTGAGCTTCCGCCGACGGTCAGTGTGAGTTCCAACGTCGCCCAGTTGAAGCGGGCCACGGTCGACATTTCCCCCTCTGATTTGTCGGAGTGCTTTATTAACGCAAGAAGAAGTAACAACCACACCCAACCTCTTATTTCTAACGCAAAGGAACTGAAAAAAATTCTCGGTCGTTTCGATTCCTTTCACTCCTCCCAACTGAATCGTTTCCTGTACGGATACATGTACCACGACGAAACCATCCCAGATTCCGTCTTGAATGAAATTCGGAATTTTTGTGTGAACGTGGACTGCGAATGGGTCTCCAAGTGCCAAAGCGTCGCGGCCAATGTCCTTCTCAATGAGTTGCAGGCGAGAAGTAATAACATTATTCCACGTTCCAACTTTGACGATCCCATCGCCCTACCACAGCTGAGGCGCACCCTCCCTGTCCTTAAGCATGTACCAAAGATTACCACCAACACTACACATTTTAAATTTGTAGGGGTGTTCTCCCCCGACCCGGAGGTGAATGCTAGCACCTACAACGCCAAGGTCAAGATACAAAACAATGGCAGTCAGACGGTGCAATTAGAAGTGACTCAAACCCAAACGGTGATTGACGGCGTAACGGTGGACAACCGATATCTCCAGACCACTCTTCAAAAACAGGAGCTGAAACGGGGAGAGTCGTTGGAAGTGACCTTTTCTCTGAAGGAGGCTCCTCGAAGGGGCTTTTCTGATTTCCAGCAGTTGGTGGTACTGTCAGTGGACAATCTGATCCGCATCTTTGTCACAATCTGTGTAGTATCGCCGCGGCAAAAGATATTCGGTCAGGGCTTCCCCGGCTGTCTGCCTCTGCGCGTAGAGAATTCCCCCCTCGGTGTGTACTCCGCCCCCATGGTGCTCCAGATACTGCGGCACCAGCTCATACGGCAGCAGGGCCTCTCCAACCGAGCGGTCGGCCACCTCTTCGCGAACCAATCCGCCAACTTCCGGCCCCATAACCAAGAGGTAATGCGGGATGCGTCGCGACTGAAGGAGATGATTGAGGAGCAGATGAATCTAATGAACGTCCTGGACAGCTTCTGGGCCTCTCAACCCGATAACAAAAAGACCACCACGTCGCGCTTCCGCCCCCCGATCTCCTCCGCTCACCCCGGCGGCTACTTTGCCGGCGTCGATCTTCCCACCGCGGGTAGCACCACCAGCCAGTCGCACTACTTCCCGAATCACCTCACCAAGGTCCCCGACGTCTTGTCCCGCGCCCCACCAGCGGCCATCGCCGTGCTCATTCTAATTTGGATCGCGGAGATGGACGTTGTCATTTTTGATTCGTCATTCGCGAACTGTGAGCCGATTATGTACCTAGAAACGATGCCTCCTCACCTGAAGGGCATTGTGCTTTTTATTCTCGATCTTTGCTGTGATTTGCTAGTTAATTCGGCCTCCAACGGTACCACCGCTAGGGGCCTCGCCGTGACCTTTGCCAGCATCCTTTCCCGTCCCCTTCCCACAGACGGCGAGACCACAGCGGATCTCAAGAATGACCCCACCAGCGAAGCCTTCACGGACGGCGCCGCCCCTTCTCCCGATTCCACAAAATCCATCTCACTGGAGAGCCGTGTCACGGAGAGACAGAATGCGGTGACGGCCATCATGCTGTGGCTCACGGCGTACTTTTCGCGCTACTCAAAGAATTTATCGTAAATGCTTCCAATGTCTCCGATACATCTTGCAAAAAAGAAGAACTATAACAACAACCACAACAACTTTTATTACAAAGATGGATTTCGTAGAATACAGTATAATATTTCGTGTGCTCTGAGTACCACAGACAAATTTCACCGCTTCCAAAACTTTCTTATCCTTTCTTCTTTCCTTTTTTAATTAGGATTTCCCCCCTCTCTCTCTAGAAAGAATAGTAGTAATGGCAGGGGAAAAGATACACCCTTGGGCGGCAAAGCTCGCTGGTATTCTGTCGCCAATGTCATTAAAGGACCAAAAAGTAGTCTCCAAATGGTCTACGATTATTGTTTTTGGGACTGTGCTATGTGTGTTCCCCGCGGCTTATGCTAACGGCGATTTACTGTTTGCTTTTCTGTGCCTTGGGGCGGCCGTGTTGTTTTGCATATTGTTATTTGTCCCCAATTGGTTTCAGCGAAGGGATGAGGAGATTAAATGGGCAAAATACGAGGACGTGGTCCGCTACCACGACGCTCTCCGTGAAGCGAAGAGTCTTGCTGCCGGAAAATGCGCCCCGACTGATACCAAAAAGGATTGAGAACCGTATCACAATGCATTATTGTTTTCCTTATTTTTTTTTTTTTCGTTTCTTATTTCACTCTCCCTTTGTTTTACAAAGTTGTTGTCGCTGCAGATATTGTCCTCCTTCTCTGACTTTCAACTAGTGAAACTGCAGTCTTTTTTTTATATATATATATATTTACATCAACAACTTACGGTAGAAAAAAAAATAAATATAGAGTAATGGGCGACTTTACGGCCGCTTCAATACTAAAGAACCGTCTTTTAGAGGCAGATTGGACAGAGTTTCGTGCAGGCGTGTCCCCAACGGAGATAGTAAAGATAGAATGGGACCGCTGCGTTTACGTCGGCCACGTGACGGGCACTGACAGCCCAACGCCGCACGGCGAGGGTACACTCGTTTCCGTTGCGGAAAAGCACGCGTATGTCGGTGACTTTTCCAACGGTAAGCGCGACGGCTACGGGACGTTAACCACCGATGGCTACCGTCTGTATTGCAAATGGAAAATGAACCGCCCCTGTCTGTCCGATTCTGTTCGCGTAGACTACAGTGATGGTTCCCTCTACAGCGGTAAAATAGCACTGTTTAAGAGAGAAACCACTCTACCCGCCAACTGCTCCGTGTTTGGTCAGTGGCTGCTGCCGAGGGGTATGAAGCGGGTCCACTGGGGGGAGCTGATCACCGCCCATAGTGTCCGTTACTTTGGCGAATGGAAGGAGAATCAGCCAGGCGGGTTCGGCTGTCTCCTGTTGCCGGACTCGAATCGGTACGTCGGTCAGTTTCGAAACGGTTTGTTTGACGGACTGGGAACTCTCTTTCCACCGTATGAAACCACTCTAAAGGGCCGCCTGCCGACGGGAATGTCTACCAGCGCGGACCACCTTGAGCCGATCCGCGATGACCACGGAGCCACGACGCGTTCTACGATAGTGCACGACGGCGTCTGGTCTGCCGGCCGTTTCTCAGGGGAGGGCCACATTGTACTCCCCTCCGGTGTCCGCTTGATTTCCTCCTGGAGTGGCCCCTCCCAGTGCGAAGGTGGGGAGCTCGTGGTCCCCCCAAGGGAGTGGGCCTTCCCGGAGATGGAGACGCACACATGGACCGACTGCTTTGCGTGGGAGTCCCTCTTTTCCGGGGCTGACGATACCGTTAGCGAGAAACTAAAGCAGTCGCAGTTACCCTTTCGACAGCGATTGAGGGACGCCAAGGATTTTGAAGAGGGATGTCAAGCCATTATCGATTTTCTGTCGCAGGACACCACGGTGCGCGGTGCCTTATCCGTGTTCCGGCGGTGCTTTTTCTTTTTGTACGGCAGTTGTGGTTTGCGCAGTGAGGTCGGTGGCGGTGGGATGGGCAGCCCCCTCGGCTGGTGTTCCCTTCGTGGGGCGTTCGGTGGGTGTATTCACCGCTGCGGCGGTCGGCCGATCCGGGAGAAGGACACAAAGACGGCGCTGAACGATATCTTTTCCTTGGTCCGCTCAGCGCAGCGGTATGTTTCCGATTCCCTCGCCGAGGGGGACGCCTTGATGGATTACGACACCATCATTGGAAGATGGGTGGTGGACCGTGTGTACTGTGATGTGGAGGAGCTGCTTTTAAATCTATACTCGCACACGTTTCGCTGTGACGAAGACGCTTTTGGGGAGGCCGTTTCCAGACTGCAAGTTCGCCTGGGATTGGATGACTTTGGGGCGTCCTTTGCACGCTCCGTCAGTGTGGAGACACTGTTCGATCCGTACTCGGACGCCATCCGCTGCATCGAGCAGCTCTCCTCGTCGAATCAGTCCCTCTCGGACCGCCTCCGTGTGCTGGTCCGGTGGTGCAGGGAGGTGGACTTGTGCGCTCGGCTTCTCCAAGTGAACAGCAGCGCCGCCTCTCTTGGTGGTGCCGATGACTTGCTGCCAATCTACCAGTACATTGTCTGCCAGGCTAGAATTCCCTATTTATTTTCACACATGAAGTTGCTGGTCGACTTTTCCAATGAGGGCAGTTTTGTAAGTCCCACATCAGAGGAAAAGTTCTGCGTGACAACATTTCAGGTGTGTGTCAGCACACTGTACACCTTTCATCCCTCTCTGAGAGATCCCTCAGGGATACTGATGAATGCGGAACAGGGATGCAATGCATTGTGGGCGGTGATGGATAGCATTCCCTCGATCATCGACCCTTTGTATGTGTCGTCGGGGATGCCAGAGACCGTGCTGACCAAGGGGCAGCTGTGCTGCGTCGTCCGGAAATGCCTCTCTGGTTGGGTGCCACCACTTTTCGGTGTACTCTCCGTCACAGCGACCTCTTCGTCTCAAATTACGCCTTTGCAACTTTTATTAAAAGACCCCTTCTCCAGGAAATGCTTTTCAATATGTTTGTACTTCCTGCGTGTGAGAAGACCGCTTGCCTCGTCGTGGCGTCAAGGTTACTTCAGTCGGTAGGAGTTTCCCTTCTCGTTTCCGTCGGGGATCGGTGGATTCCGGTACCAGTGACGGTGGATAAGTACTTCTCCGAGTTGCAGGACCCCAGTGGTGTGGGCGCTGACGCTGTCAGTGCACAATGCAAAAACAACCTCACCAACAGCCTTTGCTCCAGGTTGGAAGAATTTCTGCTTCTTCTGTTTCACCGCTGAAACTACAATGCCTCGTTTTTTTTTCTTTCATTTTGCGTTCACTTTTTCTTGTTTCAGTATGTGGTTATTCGGTTTCATTGCATTACTTTTCTTTCTTCTCCCGTTTTTTTTTCCCTTTACCTTTCACTTAGCATTTGTCATTATATATCTGCGCTCATATTCACTTATTAAACTTTTTTTTTTTTACGGTTCTATCGTTAGAAATCCCTTTCATTTTTTTTTTTTCATATATATTGAGTTTCTGTGATTATTATTTTCTTTTCTAAAAAGTTCAGCAAAAAAGGTTTACGAAATGTTCGCTAAACTGTTCAAAAAGGATAAGAAAGATAAGAAGGACAAGGACGAGACCAAAAAGGATTCCCAGAGTAACACCAGCGAGTCCAAGAAGGCGAATGAGGCCAACAAGACTCCCCAGGAAAAAATTACTAAGGATGATTTCGAATCTTTAGATGTCCTCGGAAAGGGCTCCTTTGCCTACGTAGTGTTGTGCCGCCACATTGCCACTAACAAGTACTACGCAATGAAAATCGTGAACAAACAGGGCCTCCTTGACCACAAGCGAGTTCAAGACGTGTTCACGGAACGCAACGTGCTCACCCGCCTCAACCACCCCTATCTACTTAAGCTTCACTACACTTTCCAGTCCGAGCACAAGCTCTTTTTTGTGATGGACTACATGCCGGGAGGAGATCTGGACAAGTACATGAATGCCGCCCCGAACAAACAGCTAGACCTCTTCACCGCCAAACTGTACGGCGCGGAGATCCTTCTTGCCATTCTGTGCCTCCACGAGCACAGCGTCATTTACCGCGACTTAAAGCCGGAGAATATTCTCCTGGGCGGCGATGGTCACTGCTCACTGGCGGACTTTGGTCTCTCGAAGGACTTCCATAAGGACGGTCAGGACGTTTCCGACAATGACCTCCGCGCCAACTCCTTCGTGGGGTCTCCCTTCTACGTGGCCCCCGATGTGCTCCGCCAGAGAGAGTACACCAAGGCGGTGGACTTCTGGTCCTTTGGTATTCTCCTCTACCGCATGCTGTGCGGGAGAACCCCTTTTGGCGGGAGAAGCATGAAAGAGGTGTTTGATAACATTTTGTACTCCGACCTCCGCTTCTCTAGCAGCGTCCAGCTCTCCCCCGAGGCCAAGGACCTCATCAGCCGTCTCCTCATCAAGGAGCCCAACCGCCGTATCAAGGGCGAGGAGGTCAAGGCCCACCCCTTCTGGAACGGCCTCAGCTTCGACGACGTGATGCAGAAGAAGGTGGCACCCCCCCAGTGGAAGCCGCTGCCCTCCGTGGAGGAGATGATCGCGGAGAAGAAGAACGGTCCCCAGAACAAGAACACGATGCAGGTGGTGAACACGCCCGCCCAGACCTCCTCCATCAACGATGGCCAGCAGCAGTTATTCGGCGGCTTCTCCTGCACGGCGGACAGTCACCTGAGCTAATCATTGCTCTCCCCTCTCCAGTGGAATTGAATCAATCTCATTGTGATTCAGTCCCACCTCACCACCATTGTATTTTATTTCTCTCAATTTTTTTTTTCGGCGTGTTTGCGAACGGTTGTGTGCCTCCATCACTGCATCACCATCCCCTAAGCAACAACTTTTCCACTTCGCCATCCAAGTAAATTCGTGACAGAGAGAAAACCAATTTAACGTGTAGACAATTTTAAGATATTAATATATATATAATAAAAAAAAATAAAGTTTCTTTATAAAAGACAACCACATTTAAAAGCCCGAATCTGTATGCTCCAAAATCAACGGGATTTTCTTCTTATACGAAAGAATACGTTCAAGAAGATAAACAGCTAAAAAACCAAGAGGAAGTTATCGAAACAATTTCATTCATTGACAACACTTATCGTAAAAGTAACTTTTTCTCCTTTTGCGTAATTCAGCATATTTTAGTCGTTTTTTTTTTATTACTGTTACCCTTTTTTATATCAGCATCTATTCATAATTAAATAAAATAAAAATAAGTGAATTTTTAAAAGTAATATATATGTATTTTCGATCCTAAGAAAAAAAAAAAATATATTTATAAATAAGTAACCGTAGTGTAGTTTGTGCATTGCCTCTTGAGGATGGTCGAAAAACTAGATTTTGCTTTACTTTCATCAACCGAACATTCCTCTACTCCCTCTCACCCTCCCCCCTTTCTCGTACTCCCATTAGACAATCCACTTTAATAATGTTGAAGGATAAACCGATCTTTACCGCGAAAACCTCCACCGCCCGCCACCGGCTGACGAGGGACGGACTACCCGCCAACGTGCTAGACCCCTTGCTCTCCTTTCTCTCGGACCTACGCCAACTGGAAGACTTGGTGCTCTCCACCCTATACCACTTTGGATGGAAGGGCCCAGAGGCCCCCACCGAAGGACACCTCCCCTCCGAGTGTGATGTTTCCTCCTTTGCAAAGACCAGCGATGCACCGGACTGCGAGGCCTATGTTCTGTCACTTCTGCAGTGGATGGAGTCTGTCTCCCCCGGCCCGGCGTGCTCGAGGAAGGACGAGGCCCAGCTGCTGTCCAAGATACTTAGTACCTCCTCTTCGGTAGACCCCTTGGTGGCGGAAGGCGAGGACCCCTCGCCTCTGAAAAAGTTAAAAAGAGAAGGGGAAGAGGTGGAGATGGAGCGGGTGGCAAGCCTAACACATACTGAGATGATTGACGTTAGACAGCGGTGGGAGCACTACGAAAAGTGTCTTGCTGCTTACACAAAGGAAACTGGGTCTTTGCTGAACTCTATTTGCACCGACAGACTGGAGGACTCCTTGAGCAGCCATGCCAAATGGATCGAAGTGGACCGAGAGGACGTTAATAAAGTAGCGGCGCTGCCGTCCACTGTCGCCCTTCGAAAGAATTACGACGAACTGAACGGTTTCCACGACGCCCTTGCGACCTGTGGGGCGGCTGTCCACAAAGCATACAAGTCTCTGGTGGAGAGTACGGAACTGTACTTGGAGGAGTGTGACATTGTACTGAAAGAGGAGTCTACCTTTTGGACTAACGCCGATTTGGTGGAGAAGGAATGGAACCTGCTAAAGGAACTTCAACGTCGCTTGTCCAAGGCTAGGAAGATGGTAGAAAAGGCGACATTGGCTCCTTAACAATACCGGATCTCTATCGCCACAACGCACAGGGGTTCTTTTTTTTTTTTTATTTCTTTTTACCGTTTCCTACCTTATTTTTTTTTTTCCTTCTACTGCACCCAAGTGCCGGTTTTACCCATTCTCTATCCCCCCTTTCTTTTCTCTCTTCTTATTCTTTCTCTTTTAGAAACACTATGGGAAAGACTAACACCAAAAAGGTGGAGGCTCGTAATGCCCGCCTGAAAGCTTTGCCGCAGTCCGAAAGACTTCTGAAGAGTGCTCTGATAAAGAAAAAGGAAAATCGCATTCTGGACTCTTCGGAAAAGCACGCGTTAAAAATGAGCTCCGAGCACGGTGAAATGCTGCGGCTCTGGGAGGAGCTGCGCACCATCAACAGTGATGGAGGCGACGCCAGTTCCTCCAAGAAGAGCGCCTACGAACACAAGTACCCCTCTGTACAAAAGCTAATTCAACTGATTGAGCCGAAAATTTCTACTGTGATTAGAACACCGACCGGCAGCCGTGTCCTTCAGTCCATGATCAAGTATGGTTCTCCGGAGCACCTCTCCAAAATCATGAAGTGGGTTTCCAAAGACTTCAGTCTCTACGCCTCGGATGCTTATGCTCACTTTGTAGTCATGGCCATCATTCGCCATGCGCCCCATGACGTTTTCAAGTCGCTTCTGGCGTCTTTGATCCCCAATGTACCGCAGCTCATTTCCCACAAGTTTGGTATTGTGACGTTGCACACGGCGTACAGTAGCAAGTGGTGCGGCAAACTAGACTCTCAATTGTTGCTCCTTTCCGTTCTGAAAGAGAGCGTTTCCGTGATGAAACGATGGGAGGGGTATCCCGTACTGGAAGATGTCCTCCAAAAGAACCCAACGCTGCAAAAGCGCCTTCTCCCTAGATTGTTTGATCTCTGCGATAAACTGATCTCTCAGAAGGAGGCGATCCAATTCCCCTTTGTACAAAAGTTGGTCTACGCCTATGTGAAGTGCGGTACCAGAGAGGAGGTCAGCGAGCTGTGTGACACCCTTCGTCCCCACATCGCCGCTATCGCCGAGACCCGGGAGGGCGCCCCGCTAGCTTCCTTAGCCTTTTCCCTGACCGAGCCAAAGAAGAGAAAAGAAATTCTTCAGGGATTTAAGGAAAAGTTGGGAGAGATTTCCACTAATAAGTACGGCGCACCCGTCATCTCCAGACTGTTTGATCTTCTCTACGACTCTCAGATGCTGCAAAAGTACGTGGTATCGGATATGGCCTCTCACATTGGTCAGATATTGAACAGTCCCTACGGCTACTTGATTTTGATTCACCTCCTCACCCCCCATGAAGAGAGAAAGAACAAACTTCTTCTTCCTAACTGGGCGGAGCACAACCTTTACAGCGTGGAGAACAAGGAGTGGAACCACCACACGTGGCTCACCGCCGACTACGCGACGGAGGTGGTGGAGATCTGCAGCAAACCCGCGCAGGCCTCCCACTTGCTGGCCCTTTCCGTTCTCGTAAAGTCCCTCATAGAGTACTTGTCCAAGGAAGAGAATAAGGAAAAGATCAACCGTCATCAAGCGTTTCTGGTAGCGAGAGAGATTCTGTTAGTGGAGGAATCGGAGCCGCTCTATAAGGGCGCTTTGGCGCTGACGGACTCGGATCGAATTGTGCTGAAGAAGTTCGCCGGCGTAAAGGAAGGGGAGGAGACAGAGGTAAAGACAAAAACTACCCGAAAGGAAAAGACGAAAGCAGTGAAGCCTACCAAATCGGCACCGGCTAAGCGGTCTCGCTCTTCCGACGAAAGCGCGGCACCAAAGCCCAAGAAGGTAAAGAAGACGAAGTGATGATTCCCCCCTTTTTTTTTTTGTTACCATCAGTTCACGGTAACATAACACGTTTAATTAATTTTTTTCTAAAATAATAAAACATTTTTGTCAACTTTTTTTTCTCTAAAAATAATTGGTCCCCGCGGCCTTAAACGAACTACACCTGCTTTGATTCTGATCTTCGCTTGTTGATGAGACCTTTCCCGAATATCTCCTCCACCTTCTTTTTTTTTTTCTTTGTTTTTCCTCCTAATAATTATTACCGTTATCATCTTTCTAATTCACAGCAATCTAGGAAAATAGTTGAAAAAATACCTCATGACAAAGTTTTACCGACTCCTTTTTGTGGGTGCCCCGGGTGTCGGCAAAGGGACCTACTCCGTGCGCGCGGCCAGCGCTCTGCAGTGCGCTGCCATCTCTAGTGGAGATCTGCTGCGAAAGGAGGTGGCGGAGAAGACGGAGATTGGGAAAAAACTTCAGTCCATGATCGAAGGTGGTGTGCTCGTCCCCGACGCCGTCATCACCGAATTGGTCTCTGCCCATCTCAATGCATTAAAAAAGTCCAACGAGTTCAAGGGTGGGTATATCCTGGACGGATACCCCCGCAATGTGACGCAGGCAAAGACACTGTGGGACTCCAAAGCCATCGAGGTCGACCACGTCATCAATCTGACCCAACCACGGAACGTTATTGTCACGAAGCTCTCCTCCAGGCGGTGCTGCGCCGACTGTGGCTTTGTCTACAACTGTGCCAAAATTAACGAGGGCGGTATCGTCATGGACCCCCTCATGCCCAAGGTGGAGGGCGTCTGCGACAAGTGCGGCTCCACCAAGGCCCTCATCACCCGGAAGGATGACATGCTAGAGGTGGTGGAGAAGCGACAGAATGAGTACGAGGAGATTTCGGGTCCTTTGATTGAATTTTACAAGTCCAAGGGAATTCTCCATAATTTCGAAGTACTTGGAGGAACGAAGGTGTACTTGCCTAAACTTTTGGACCTCATTAAGAAATTGTGAGAGAAAATATGATCACTTTTTTTTTTTTTGTTTGTTTGATATGAGAAACATTTAGCGCTTCTTCTTTTTTTTTTTTTCGCAGCGTTGACCCATTTTTGTTCCCTTTCCACTTCCTCCCTGTTGAGCGGTGACATCTCATTCCTTTTGTCAATCCCTTTTCTCCCCCTTTACACTTATTTTTAGTTTACCATCTTTTCTCTGTATTCATGGCCCCGAAAAGAAAGTCCACCAAACGCTCCGCGTCCCCCGCCTCCCGCTCGGCGTCGCGCTCCAAGAGTGGCTCTAGAAAGTCCACCGGTAACCGCAAGTCCGTGGAGGTAAAGTCTCCCGCCCGCCCCACCGTCGACTCCGCCGTGGTGAACCGATTGGTGGAGGAGGCGCTAGCTCGGGCAGCCAAGAGGCGAGAGGGAGGAGTCGACGTCGCGGAAACGACTCGAAAAAGCGCTTCCCTTTCTGGCGTGTCCATCAAGAACGCCACCGTTTTCATTGGGTGCGCCTTTTTCATTTACTTCTCCGGAGTCGCTATTCTTTTGCGCGAGTTCTTTAACTCTTAAGGAGAAGAAATATAAAGTAAAGATAAATACTACAAAAAACAAGAAAAAAGAAAAATATTAGTTTCACCTGTACTCATATATAGTATTTTTTTTTTTTTTCATGTCTCACTTAACATACTCTTCTTTTTTTTTTCTTTCCCGTTTCTGTTTCTGTTTCTCTCATCTTGTTATTCTTGCTTCCGCATTTTCTTTCCCCTTTCTTTTTAAAAATTTCTCTCTATTTTTTTTTTACTATATGCGTTGCTATAAAGTAATACATAAAGAAGTCAAATCATATCATTATCATGCAAAAAGAAGAAAAGTCTCTCGTCGAGAAGTGCGTCGGCAATGCGGATGTTTTATACAACAAGAAAACAACAGACATGCTGACCGACCTTTCAGGAACATTTCTGGTGGCCTGCTTTGCCATTTACTTCACCGTCGCGGCGTACTTGTTTTACCGCGACGCGGCCCTAGAAAAGGCATAAAACATTCCTAAAAAATACATCTGTTGGGACTTTCTCCCTTCTGTATTTTATCAAAAAACAAAAAAAAGACAGTATCTATATAAAAAATTGATAAATTACGACGCAAAAGTTTTTTTATTTTTATTTTCAATTTCTGTTGTGTTTCAATTTTTTTTTTTTGTTGATTTCGGGTAGGAAAAATGATTTTTCGTTTTAATCGTCAATGTGCGGTCGTGCTTACCATTTATTCGTACTTTTCCTCCCTTCTTTTTCCTTTCTCTGTTCTCTATTTAGTCCGCTTTTCCGTTTCCACGATTCGCCCATTTTCTTTCTATAAGGAGAACGAACGGTCGTTTCTTCGCGGAGACCCCTTTCATTAATAGAAAAAAAGCCGTTGAAAGAGATTTGGCATTAAACGTCATTTACCAAAAGTTAGAAGAGAAACGAAGATATCTAATGCCCAACACCAAAGTGAATCATCACTATGAGACACACCACAAGGGAACGGCCACGGTCCCCTATGACGGTGTGATCGGTGTCACCAAAGACGGCGTCCCTGTGATGTCCAACGGGGATGAATTATTTTTTAGCAACGAGCCGTCCCTTGTCCCCGCCGGTGCCCCACTTTGCTCGACCCAGAAAAAATGCCCGCATAAAGTCCCCTACGAGAAAATAGGTTACAAATGGCAGTGCGTGGAGTTTGTTCGTCGCTATCTCGCGAACCGAAAAGGTGTCTGGCTCGCTTCTGTGCCGACGGCGAAAGAGGTTTGGACCTCAGAGGATTTATTCACCCAGCTGGACGACTCCACCCCTGTGGCGTTTTCTCGCCATGAAAATAATTTTTCTTCCTTGTCTATTGATATCGGTGATATTATCGTGTGGGATATTTCGGAGGAGACACCCTTTGGCCATGTCGCGATTGTGACGGATGTGCTGGAGGGTAAAGTTCTCGTGGCGGAGCAGAACCAAGGGTTTGAGGCGTGGACCGACGGCACGACGTTCAGCAGAGAGATTGAACTGCAACGGGGAGAACACGGAATTCAGTTAAAGGATGAAGACCCCATTCTCGGATGGATAAAGGTGGAGGCCCCGTTTTATGACTTCAGCAAGGGAGACATGCCCGACGCGTTTCGCATCATCACTGGCCATGGTGACATTGTGAGAAAACCGGTGGACATCCGTGTGGATGTGCCGTGGCTGAACACGGAGGAGAGGTGCGACTACCACCTTAAACGCTCTCTGACGACGGATGGGAGTGTGGAGAAGGATGCCAAAACGGCAGAGGGCGATGTCCTAGCGGATTCTATTATCTGGACTATGATGTTTTCCGCCGCATCGGCCGGGCCGCCAACTCTCTCCACGCTTTAGCGATGGAGGCCACCGCGAATGTGCTCAACGACCCCGACGCGGAACACTTGCTAGAGCACTACTTTGGTGTCCCCAAGGAAATCCAACCTCTCTTGCGACGCTCTTGGGAACTGACTCCCCCGTTGGGCGGGCGCTTTGACTTTGGGTTTGACGGTAAAAAAATTGTCATGCTGGAATACAACTGCGATTCCTCGGGGGCACTTTTGGAGGGCTGTGATACACAGGAAAAAATGGCCAAGCACTACGGTGTCACCACAGGAGACTCTACGGGTTCTTTTCTTTCCGCCAAGTGTCTTGCTTACTTTAAGAATCTCCATTCCAATCTGCGAGCGTGCCCGGCACACAAGTTGATTCATTTCATGATTGACGACGATGACGAAGAGCGCTACACCGCCCTCTGCATGATGAACTTCGCGGAACAATCAGGATTTCGATGCAAGCTGTGCGTGGGGGTTTCTGAATTCTGTTGGTGCAAGAACGCGCCAGTGAACGTGGCACCCGAAACCCTCCCCAGCAATCATCACACCGTTCTGGACAAGGACGGCGAGGAAGTACTGTTGGTGTGGAAGACGTGGTCCTGGGATACCGTTCTTCATCAGTACGCGGATCAGAAAAAGAACGCCACCACGGGAGAACATGGATGTGCGTGCACACTTTCCGATATTTTGTTGAACGACCACGTGCGCGTTCTGGAACCACTTTGGAAGGCCGTCACGGGCAGCAAGGCGATTCTTCCCTACATGTTTGCCCTTGCCCCAGACCATGAGAATATGGTAGCTGCCTCTTTCATGCCCACAAAGGAAATTATCTCTCAGCCGTACATATCCAAACCAGTGAACGGCCGTGCTGGGCAAAATATTATCATGTATGACGCCGTCACGGATGAAACCGCGCTGGGTGAGGCACCGGTTCAGGAAGATGCCCTTTCTTCCGTGGCACTAAAGGATTCCGTCTCCAACTCCTTTGCGTTTGGAGCTCAATCGATGGACAGGGACAATGAGTGCTCCACGGGAAAATTCTTTGACTCGGTCGTCGTGTATCAACAGCGGCTGTTCCTCAAAAAATTCGAAAAGAATTTTTCCCAATTTTCTGCGCTTGGGTCGTTGGCGACGAATTCGGTGGTGTTGTGGTCCGCGAAGATACTTCTAAAATCACAAAATTGGCCAGCGTCGTGGTTCCGGCGAGGGTTGTCCGCGATAACACGCCCGTGACCTCTGAAGAGCAAACATGAAAAAATAAAAACAAAAAACAATTTTACTTTTCTTTATTTATTCATTCTATTATCGTAGGCGCAGTAGTTCTACCTGTTTGTAAGTTCTCTTTCCATTCTTCAGTAATGAAAAAATTACCATCAGCAACAAAAGCCAAAAAAGTGTGTTTTGTTTTTTCCTTTCGTTGCCCCTTTAAAAACATTTCCATTCTCCGTCGCTTCATCGTTGTGATTGTCCATTTTATTACTCTACCTTTTCTATTTTTTTTTTATTCCAGTTTACCTTATAGTACTAGCGGCATTTGGATTGAAATGTCCCGATGCGTAGAATGTGGCCATGAAATCCAAGTCATCATTAACCCAGAAACACAAACCGTAGAACACTGTGAATCCTGCGGCTCCAGTAGTGACTTGTATTTTGAGTTCAACTCGCTCCATTTATGGATTGATATGGTACTTCTCCAGCGACGGGCCTGGATTCACGTATTGTACAATAGCAAAACATCGATCAAACCCTATCTAGAGTCTGCATGTGTTAGTTGTCTACTAGAGGCTTTTGTGTGCCGCACAAAATCCGTCATTACCCGCGAGTCTTCCACATCTCTACCCTTAAATTCCCTTCAGCTTGTCAAAATGACGGACACTTCAATTTTAAATGTGATGAACTATCCAGCTACGATTCCAGCTCTCTTCTTCTTTTCCGTCTCGGAATGCGTCTTTATTTTCGCGATTTTTATTTGGGTGGGGCGACACTTTGGCACTCAAGGGGGTCTCTATTCCGACGTGGTGAAGCGCTGGGTGAAGGCGGCCAGCGTGGCCACGACGGTCAAAATGGTGTATGCACTGTTTCTAGTGTGGGACATCCCCCTCTCCGCCTTACAGATTGTAGACTATGCTTACTTTGTGTGGTTGTTTCGTGCGGTCAGCGCGATGATTTTAGGCGACGGAGCTGTGTTTTCCATTTTGCACTTGACCGTCATGTCTCTTTTAGTGGGCAGCCGTGTGTTCTTTCGATATGTTACGGAGTGGTCCCCCCAAATTATATGAACTACACTCCAGGTGGGTCAATACAAATTTTTGCCCTATTAATTTACTATTTTCTTTCCCTCTTGTTTTTCACGTTACGCGTTTTGCTGCCGTGCTCTTTTCCGTCTGTACTGGCATTCCCTTAAAAAACCTTTGCTCCTCTTTTTTTTTTTTCAAATGAAAAAGCAAACACACTAACATTCGACGACAACAGAAAGAGTTAAATAATAGAGTTGAAAAATTGAGATATGGCGAGAAAAAACGCGAATTCCCGAAGTGCATCCCGCAGTAGAAAGTCTAGCTCTCCTAAGAGGTCGCGGAGTGCGAAGCAACCTTTAAAGGAAACCGTGTCTCCCCGTAAATCAAACCAACCCGCAAAGGTCCCCGTAGATCAAATAAAAAGAACGGATGACATTTTGTCCGGACGGAATGTGGAATCACCTTCGACGTCAGTGAAAGGGTTCGGCTACTGGGCGGCCATCATTGCATTACAACTGATGCTATTCATTTGGCTGCGTTGGTGCACCGTTCTGTTTCAGGAGCTCTCCTCCAAGGTGTTTCAAAAGTCTTAGATCCCACGTACTCTTTGTATACATAACCCTACTAGAATTTTCCCCCCGTTTTCCTTTCTGCGCAACCACCCTTGCAGAATTTTGTACTTTTATTTCTTTTCTTTTTTTAGATCTGAGTTGAACTTTGTACGGATTGGAGGAAGTTAACCGCATCAGTTATAATGTTTTGTATTTACCCACCGTTTTCTTTTGCTTTAAATTTGTCTTGTATAATATTCTCCCCCCACCCCCCATAATTCTCTCTCCCCCAAGACTCCCTTTTATGTCTACACCCAAAAAGATATACATCGCCGGACCCGCCGTCTTTCACCCCGACCACGGTGCTGCCTACTACGACGGCGTCCGAAAGCTATTGGCGGCGAAAGGTGTCATTCCCCTCATCCCGATCGACAACGTCGTCACTGGAGCACCGAATATTCGTCAAAAGAACATTGAAATGATTGAAAAGTGCGATGCCATCATTGCGGACCTCTCGCCTTTCCGGTCCCACGAGCCGGATGTGGGAACCGCGTTTGAGGTGGGGTACGCTGCCGCTCTAGGTAAAGTCTTGCTCACCTTTACATCAGATACTCGGTCCCTGGTAGACAAGTATGGCTCCTCCACAGATTCAGATGGGAACAGTGTGGAGGATTTCAACCTTCCATTCAACCTCATGCTCGCGGATAGCACTCCAGTGTTTTCTTCCTTTGAATCCGCTTTTCAACATTTTGTGGAGAAGCACCTTTAAAGGCCCCGCATCACCGGAAGAAAAGAGGGGCTACCGTACGAAAACAGACAAGGTGGTTTAGATTCACACTGACTGACACTTGAGAAGGATAGGGAGGATAAACGATCCCCCACAGTTTGGTTTCCCTTTGTTTCATTGGGGCGACGGGCTGTGGGCAGCAATCTGTTAGCTGGCGCATTCCTCTTCATTTCCTGTTTTTCTCTTCTATTGTGGGCTAGTTCTAGTTTTTCGGTGAAAGGGGCCTTTCTGTTGATCACTAATCTGCCTTGAATGAGTGGAAGGGTGCGATCCGCGAGGCACTTAGTAACCTATCGGGTTAATCTTTAATTGTCATTGGCCCTACTCTTTTTCTTTTCTCCTCCCAAGAAGCAAAAAGTAAAAACAAAACGGTCTAAAGTCTTTGCTAGTTCCATTCTCCTAGTAGTGATGCCCCGTGTCCGACTTGAGACACGAACTGGGGATCCCCTGTCTGACCCGTCCGTCCAAGTGGTGAAGGAGTATGCCATTCACGGTACCCTTCCCTTGCCCACTTCACCGCACCGTCTGGGAGGCGGTGACCACGGGGTGGCATTTTTTATCCCTGTAGCTGTTTGCTTCGTCTATGACAGTGGGGCCAATGGGGAGCCTTCGATCCAGCTGGACCGACTTCGCCGTGCGGTCTCGCTGCTGATGAACCTCTATCCGCACATGTTGGGCCGCTTGCAGGTAGGGGAAGACGGGTCTCGCAGTGTCTCTGATTTCGAAAAAGGGTCGCTGTTGCTTGAGGCGACATGTACACGCAGTCTTGCAGAGCTGCGCGCCACGGCCCCGGTCGTTGTGGGGGGCGCGGACCGCCTAAGCCTTCATCACCTCCCTGCTCAGGGAAACGCGTTGCTGGCGCCCTTTGGTATCTACACCACTCCCGACGAAATCAGACAGGTCCCTGTTTTCACCATCCAGTACACTCGTTTCCGGTGCGGCGGTGTCTGTCTAGGCATCCGAGCGCTACACACCCTTTGTGACGCAGAGGGTTTCTTCTGCATGACATCGCATTTGGCGGAGATTTACCGCACCGACGCAACCGATACTTCCGTGCCACTCGTTCAGGTTCCACCAATCCCTTCCTCCTTTGATAGAGACTTTGTGACGGACGCTTCACCAGCTGAACTGGATGCAGCTCGGGCATTTGTGCCTGTGGACCTCCACCTCACGAACGCGGATTCTTCTCCCCCACCGCCCCAAGAAAAAAGGGAGCCCCAAACCCCACTCGTCATTGTTGGAAAAGAATTATCGTTTAGTCCGAAAGATTTGGAAGAACTAAAAGCCGCCGCGGTGCCGCGTGGACCCGGGTCTTCCTGGGTTTCCACCTTTGATGCCCTCTCCGGTCTCTTGTGGTACCGCTTTCATCAGGCACAAGTGCGACTCCATGCGGCCGGTTCCCCTCACTACACCACGACACCGCCACCGGCGTTCCTCACTTCAGTCAACGTCCGTCGAGATCTCGTTTCATCTGGTGTATTACCCCACCGTCCCTACCCCTACAATGCCGTTACAGTAGCCATTACCAACGCTGATAGCGAGGCGTTGTGCTCCGAAGCAAATGGCCTATCCCTCGCGGCAACCGCCGTCCACCGCCTTGTACGCGATCCTCGCATCGTATCCGGAGCCACTTGGATCGCCACAGGCCGGTGGATCACCGCACAAAAGGACCCGTCACGCATCGCAAGCCACTTCACCGGCGGGTGCATGACGAGTGCGTGGAACAAAATGGACCTGTATAATGCGACCTGCTTTACTGAGGGGTGCCCGCCGCTCCTGGTGGCAAACCCATTCACTCCTATTTCACTACTTGACGGGCTGGGGTACTACCTCCCTGACTATCAAAGGCGCGACGGCGGCGAGGGCGCACTTACGGTTTTCTTCTCCGCCAGTGAACCCGTCTGGGAGATGATGGAGGAGGATCCTTTCATTTCTCGGTGTCTTGTCCGGTGCTGTGCGGAGAAAGAGGCGCATCTGTAACGGTGAGTTTGGTGTATGCCTGTGGGGAGGGGGGATGATGTAGTCTCCCCCTCGAATAGGGAAAAGGAGACGATGGTGGGGCGCGTGTGTGTTCCCCTGTGCTCCCCTTCTCGCTGCTGATCCCATTGTGGGTTTACTGGGATAATATCTGGTTCACTCTTGGGTGGTATTTCGAGGTGGGCCTTCCCTTTCGGGGAGGGGTGTCGGAAACCTATGGAGTGGTTCTACTATTCTCACAATGTCTCTGATCCCCATCCACAGTGTGGTGCCGTAGAAAGTGCCATAATATTTTACTAGGAATATGCCCTAATACTGTTTCCATCCATGTATACTTGAAGTATTACCCCCGCGCAATTATTCTACGAAAGGGTTACTGTTCTTTTCATTTGTTATCTTCTGTTGGAGGTTTGCAGCAGTATGGTGAATGTACCCGATGGCATTTTATTTTTTATTTGCATTCATTTATTTTTATTTCTTCCTTTCCCCACCCCAGTTCTTTTTCATTTTGCATTTTTATTTCCTTCTAAAAAGCTTCTTTTTTTTTTAATTTTTTTTTTTTTTTAGTCAATAACACGTTATTTGTCAGTTTCTGCAGATAACATTCCTTTCATTTATTAGAACACAAGTATAATAAGATGTACTTCCATTCAGTGTGCAAGGCGGTCCTGGCTTCACTGGTGGCGATTGGGTGTGTGTCGTATGGTTTATGTCAGGATACTCAGGTTTATGTGAGTGATAGTCAACCCATCAAGGGGAAAACGTTTTCAGGGGATAGATATCGGTATTATTTCGACTTTTCCACGCCCAGTCCGTTATCCTTCCGCATCACTGATTTCAAAGTATCTCTTTCAGACAACCTCGGCTTTCACTTTGATGCCCCACCCCTCGTCGCCACTCTTGTCGCCACAGAGTTTACCCTGACGAGCGGCTACATTCATTACTGCGTGGATTCTGGTGCGAGCTTAGTGGCCAACTTTTCCAGGGGCACCGTGACGCTGTCTTCTTGTGCCTTCAAAGTTGGCGTCAGCGGTGGAAAAGACGTTAAACTCTACATCAGCGACATTACAGCGTCTTGGAGTGGCAGCCCATCGAATGGTTTCACATGCCTGTACACCACCACCCCAACCACTAGTGTGTACGTCAGCCGGGTTGTCGCGACTAACGCCTATTCCATGGTTTACCGGAGTGACTACTCTGCACCTGCTGTCCTCTCGGTGGACAGCTCGATTTGCGACGATTGCCGCACTGGATTCTATTATGACAGATCCAGTAGCCCTATCACCAACGGATTGGTACGCTTCTTCAACTGCACCCACACCACCACCTCTCCGTTTCTCACTCTGGAGAATTCCACCAGTCTCACCCTATCCAATAATGGCAACCTCGTCTTCGCCAATGTCACCACCAAGGGACCCTTATTCCAATCCACCTTGGCTGGGGGCAGTATTGACTCCAACTCCAGAATGACGGTGTACAACGTCACTGCACCTTCCCTCGGCCTACCTTCAGCCCTCTTCAAGTCTGTACCCTACGGTGCCCAAGTGTACGCGGGGCCCCTCATCGTCGACGGGAACTCGTTGAGCTCTGAGGAAACTGCCAAAACGTTCCTCGGCGTGACCAGAGTGATTGACGTTTACCGTAAAGTTCTCTTTATTCCCTCCACGTCTCGTTCCCGAAACACCGCTGATACCTCTACAGTAGGTGAATTCTCCGCGGCTCTTTGTGTCAGTGATGGCTATTCCGGTATCACCTTTAGGACCAACCCTGTGGATTTGAACAACTACTCTAAATGTGAGTGCAACGACGGCCGTTATGATCCCCACTGTACTGTATCCCCAGACCCCCTGAGTGAGTGCCCGGTGGGACAAACGCGCTCCTCCGCCTCTAATGAATGTGTTCTTTGCAACATTGCGGACTGTGCTCGATGCGACGAGAGGAATAAATGCAATGAATGTAAGCAAAACTACATATTAAATGGTGAAGGAGCGTGCTTGTCCAATGGTGTAGACCAATGTATCGAGGCTATTGATAACACGCGTTGTGCGATTTGCAACTCCAGTTACAGCGTTACCACCGACAATACAATGTGTGTGCCGACCATCGAAGGTTGTGAGCTGTATGCGAAGTATGGATGTACCAAATGCAGTGAAAGTATGATCCCCTCTGGTGACGCCTCTAAATGTGTCAATTGCAACACTCCCGGATGCGATATGTGCAACAGTAACGGCGTGTGTATCGCCTGCAAGTCCCTCTTTTCCCAAGTTGGCGATACCTGCATCAGCTGCAACGTGGAGAACTGTGCCCGCTGCTATGAGGTGGATGTGTGTGGGGAGTGTGCCTCGGATAAAATCTGTCAACTCGGCCGCAAGCAGGTCAGTGGTAAGGTCACTGGTAAGGGCACTCCGTGGTGGGTATGGCTGATTGTGCCCCTCGCCATTGTCGTGGTGGTGGGCCTCATTATATTCTTCATTGTATGGTGTTGCTTATGCAAGCAAAAGGAATACACCGTTGAACACTTTTCATAAAAATTCCTTCGATAGTTTTCAGTAATTGTTATTTCTATTTATCGAGATGCAAAATTTCCATCCATCACCACCTTTTTATTATATAAGCCGTCGAAGACGGGAGACGGACTGGCACGGAATTCCAACATACTCGTCAAGAGACTATGATTGTTGAGAAAAACGTGTATATATGCTTCAATTCCCTGAGAATGTGATGCGGGTGTTTCCCATAAAGCTTCCCCTTGCCCCCTTTCACTTCATCAACTGGGAAAAGCAACAAATATTCACATATGTGTACACTTATTTGCATAGTAGAGTTTTTTTTTTCTTTCATTTCCCCTTTTCACCCTCCCTCCCCCCTACAAACATAAAAATATATAATTTTTATTTCTCTTTTCATTTTTCATTTTCACTTTTCACTTTTCACTTTTTTTCATTTTTATTTTTCTTTACCGTATTCTATCACAGCTCCCTACACAGAATGAACAAGATAGATCCTTGAGCAAGGGAATTTCACCATACATCTAAGTTTTTACACGATACAAACTTATCTTCGTGTTATATAGCTTTATTCTCATTTTTATTCCGTATGGTGGGATTCCCTTTCCCCCTTTTTACCACATTAAAATAACAATGGTACTCGCAAAAGCCTTATTATATATGAAAATGTCCCCCTACATTTTCTTCTTTAGTATTTTTATTTTCACTAACATTTCAAACAAAGAGTCGAAAGAAATTGTGAAAAATATTAAAAAATACTAGGAAATTTTTGTAAAATCCGTAAAAGTAAAAATTTCTTTCTTTTGTGCTGTTTGTAATACTGGTGTAATATAATTTGGGTTCTCTGGGCATCCCTTTTGCACTGTTATTCATAATGAAATGTCATTTTTTCTCCCTTTCTCCTTTAGTATACCCGCAGGAATTATACGCTTCTTCAAAGTATGTAGTTACCGTCATGCTTCAATCGGAAAATGAAGGGCTGGAAAGCAAACTTCCAGCAGGCTAATGTATACCTCTTTTTTATGACGACATACAAAAAAATGTACTCGGCCGCTTCCCATTATGGGAAGGTCACTAGGGGGGTGATTGACCATCTTCAGGACTACAACCAGTTGGGACCTAATAAGAGTCGGAATAAACCTTTTCTTTGTGCGGAGTACAACAGTTGTAAATCGTGTCGTAACGGTTCTTTGTGTAGAGAGCTTCACTGCTCTCTCTATAAAGGACACTGACGACAGGGTCGCCTAGTCTCTCGGTGTCCGTACCTTTGGATGGGGTGGAGCGTTTTCACTCCAACACTGGTTCTACCAATCCCACCGCGACGGTCGTCACAGC